>JAGFNQ010007257.1:0-82845 GCA_024364735.1 Boesenbergia rotunda | reverse complement strand
AATAAATATATCTTTCTAGGGTTTTAATGAATAGGTTGAGTCAATTTGGCCTTGTTTAAATTCTTTAGTAGTTAAGTAAGTTGATAGTCTTTCATACCAAGCCCTAGGTGCTTGTTTTAATCCATATAGGGCTTTAGTTAGTTTATAGACCGTGGTTAGGTTTGTCTAAGTCCTCAAACCCGGGGGGTTGCCCTACATAAACTTCTTCTTTAATAAATCCATTTAAAAAGGCTGACTTTACATCCATTTGATATAACTTGAATCCTTTATGGGATGCAAAGGCCAATAACATTCTAATGGACTCAAGTCTAGCTACTGGGGCATATGTTTCATCATAGTCTAGTCCCTCTACTTGGCTGAATCCCTTAGCTACTAAGCGGGCTTTATTTCTGACTATTTCTCCTTGATCATTTAGTTTGTTCCTAAAGACCCATTTAGTATCTATAATGGATTTACCTTCAGGTTTAGGCACTAGTTCCCAGACTTGGTTCCTCTCAAATTGGGCTAATTCTTCTTGCATAGCTATGATCCAATCAGGGTCAGGTAGGGCTTCATCTATAGTTTTGGGTTCTATTTTTGATATCATAGCTATTTGACTGAGGTTTCTATAGGAGGACCTAGTCCTGACTCCTAGAGTTGGATCACCCACAATTTGATCGGTTGGGTGACTAAGTCTGGGTTTCTTTGTTCTTCTAGTGCTTGGTTCAGCCTCAGGTCCGGCTGGTCGGTTTGGTTCACTATTTGTTTCGACTGGTTGATTTGTTGGTTCGATTCTTGGTTCAGTTGATTCATTAATTGGTTCAATAGTTAGTTCGTTTAAGGGTTCAATTAGTTGTTCATTATTTTCTTGGTCAGAGTTTGATGAAATTGGTTCTGGATTATTAGAATTTGAATTGATTTCTTCATCAAAAATTAAGTTGGTTGTTTCTTCAATTTTCTTAGTTTGTTTGTTGTAAACTCTATAGGCTCTACTTGTGGTTGAATACCCTAGAATACCTGGGTTTGACTTGGATTGAAATTTTCCTAAATAGTCTTTGGTGTTTAGGATATGGACTTTGCACCCAAAGACCCTTAGGTAATGTAAATTTGGTAGTCTATGGTAGTACAATTCATAGGGGGTTTTGTTGTGTCGCTTGTTAATTAACACCCTATTTTGGATATAACAGGCTGTACTAATTGCTTCTGCCCAAAATTGGTTTGCTAGATTAAATTCGTTGAGCATAGCCCTAGCGGCTTCTTGTAAGGTTCTATTCCTTCGCTCAACTATCCCATTTGTTGGGGGGTTCTAGGACATGAAAATTCATGTAAATACCCATTTATTTTACAGAATTCTTCGAATCGTTGATTCTCAAATTCTCCCCCCGTGATCACTCCTAAGTTTTTTATTTTAGTGTCGTTTTGATTTTCAAATCAGTTTACAGAATTCATTGAATAGGTTTAGGGTTACATCTTTGGTTTTTAGGAACCTAACCCAGGTAAACCTAGAGTAATCATCGACTATTACTAAGCAGTATCGGTTTCCGCTTAGTGACTTGGCTCCATGTGAATCAAATAGGTCCAGGTGCAGGAGCTCAAGTGTGGTTTGAGTTAAGTTAGACTGAATTAGTTTGTGATTGGATTTGGTTTGCTTACCTTGATTGCATGATTCACATATTAGGTTTTCATTATTTTTGATGTTGGGGATACCTTTGATTAAGCCAAGTTGGGTAATTTTTGAGATAGTTCTCAAATTGGTATGTCCTAATCTCCTATGCCAGAGGTTTGATTGTTCTAATTGTGTTAACATACATTTGGGTATAATAGGAAGATTTATAGTGTATACATTATTTTTCCTAGTGCCTTTAAGTATGATTTCTGAGTCTTGTTCATTTCTAATTAGGCAGTTGGAACTGTTGAAAGTAACTCTATAACCAGTATCACATAACTGACTTATGCTAAGCAAGTTAAAATTTAAGTTTTCAACCAATAGAACTTTCTTAATAATAAAATCATATTTAAGCTCAATGTTACCTGACCCAATTACCTTGAGTGTGACATTATTGCCAAATGTCACTGAGCCTAGGTTTTTGAGTTTGAGCTTGGTGAACTTCAATTTGTCTCCAGTCATGTGTCTGGAGTAACCGCTATCCAACATCCATTGGTCCAAATCTTTATGTTCCTACGCATAAAGAATTTTCTTGATTTGGATCCAATTAGAATCAGGAATAGCTTAAATTGAGTTTCACTGCCTAGTCTGTCCCACCCAAATCTAGGGTTTTCAATCACGTTAACCTTATAGGTTTTGTGAGACAGGTTTTGATAGTTTTGAAAGTTTTGAAAATTTTGATTTAATTTTGAAGGATAATTGAATTTTGAAAACTTAATTAATTAATTTTGAAATTTTTGAAAAGATGTTTAAGTCTATACTTAGCTGAAATTTTGTGTTAGATTCGAATTTGACAAAAATTAATTTGAATTTGAATTTCAAAAATTGGCTTCTAGGTCTTGGCGAGGCACTAGGCCTTCTTTGGCCGAAGCCTTATGGGATCATCCACCCTTTCCTTGACAAAGCCTTTTAATGAAATTTCATTTTCAAAATTATTTTTTGAAAAATTTCTGGTCTAACTAGTTTGGGTTTTGGATCGGTAGCTTCGGCTAGTTTCGCCAAATTGGCTTCCCTAACGTACTATCATCTCACCTCCACCCAATACTATGTTGTCAAATTTCAGTCAAGTTTGTTTGGTCCTTAAGCTAGCCTAAGTCTAAGCATGGTATATTGCAGAAATTAAATAAACAGGCAAACAATCAAGCAATTTAAGTCAATAATAACAAGTTTATCTAATAATGAAAATAGTTTTCAGTTTGGCTCCCCCTGGACTAAAGCCACGGTGATGGTTAGGCAAGATGTGAATCTTGTCATTGGGGATCCAATACTGATTTGATCCAGTAGGTTGGTTCAGGCACAGTTTAGGTACCCATGCCTGAATTTTTCTTCTGGACTGATTCAGTACAGTCAGGTATGATCTTTGTCGGGATTTGGTTCGGTAGCCAAGTCCGGATCGATTTAGAACTGATTTCTGTTTTCCAAGGATCATGTCAAGACCCTTGGAACCAGATGTAAATCGTTCTAAAGCTGTTCTAAATTCCTTAACTTGAGTTTTCAGGGAGGAGTTCTCCTTTTCAAGTTTTTCAACTTGAATAGAAGTTCCTTCCTGAACCTTCTCGGTTAAGGGTTTAGAGTCAGCTCCCTCTTTCAGGAGTTTTACTTCCTGTCGGAGGGTTTCGACCCGGAGTTTGGTTTTTGCCAAATCTCGAGAAAGAAAAGAAATCAATTTAGTTAACTGTAATCTATTAAATCCAGTTACCTTAATTTCTCCGTCTTCTATGAAGGTCAGCTCGCCGTCCTCTTGTTCTGATTCTGATTCTGTCTCGACTTTATCTGAGGCAGTCAGAGCTAGGAGGTTGGACTGGGGTGCCTCTTTTTCTTCTTCTGAGGAAGACTCGTCCCAGGTTGCTTGCAGTGCCTTCTTTCTTCTTGGCTTTTTAGTCTCCTTTAGATTAGGGCACTCTGACTTGTAGTGGCCCTTTTTCTTGCACTCATAGCAGGTCACATTGGGCTTGGTTGCTGGTTCAGTTGGTTCGTCCTTTCTTCGGCCGGTTTTTCGTTTGTTGGTTCGGTTCTTCAGCTCCTTGTAGTAGTTTCGAGCGAGCCGGACCAGCTTGGTTTGATCTCTATCTTCTTCTTCTGAATCTGAGTCTGAGTTAGATTCGGTTTCAGGTTCAGGCTTCTTCTTCGTTGTTCTTCCAGTCTTGCCTGCAAGAAAAGCAATACCTTTCTCAACCATATTGGTGTTAGTTTGTTCGTGTAGTTCTAGTTCAGAAAATAATTCATCTAGTTTTATTTTAGAAAGATCTCTAGAGACCTTGTATGCATCTACCATAGATGCCCACAAGGTGTTTCTAGGGAAGGCGTTTAGAGCATACCTTATTAGGTCACGGTTTTCAACCTTGTGACCTATTGTATGAAGACCGTTCATTACCTCTTGGATCCGTGCGTGGAGTTGGGCTGCTGATTCGTTGTCCACCATCTTGATAGTGTATAATTTGTTTAGTAGCAGATCCCGCTTGTTGATCCGAGTATCCGAAGTCCCTTCGTGCAGCTCGATCAGTTTTGTCCATAGCTCTTTTGCACTATTGAAGGGGCCCACGCGGTTCAGCTCTTCCTTTGTCAGCCCGCATTGTAGGGTTTGTGTCGCTTTTGCGTCGGCTTCTATCTTGCGTTTAAGGGAGTTGTCCCATTCGGAGTAGTTCTGAGGAAGTCCATCAGCGTTTCGGGGGATCTCTAGACCGGACTGGATAATGATCCACATATCCACCTGAGTTTTCAAGTGGACCTCCATGCGGCTTTTCCAGTAGGAAAAGTCTTCTCCACTGAAGAGTGGAGGTCTTGCCGTGCTGAATCCCTCTTGCATGGCCATTTAGACTGAAAAAAGAAAGCTAAAAAGAAATTTGCCAAGACTTGGTCTTGGATTAGCAGTGCTGGATAAATTAAAGACAAGGGGTGTTGCACCAACCTTGCAAAAAAAACGAATGAAATTTTTATCGAAAAATTTGTAAGATAAAGAAAATAAAATAAAAAAAATATTCGAAAAAAAATTTCAAACTGGTGGTTGCACCAGGTTTGAACTTCCCCGCTCTGATACCACTTGTTGGATCGATAGAGTCGATAGAGGGGGGGTGAATATCGACAAAAACTTTTCGGATAAAATATAAGAGAATGGGCAGTGGAAATTAAAAACACAAAGTCAATGCGAACACAGGGATTTTTTACTTGGTTCGGAGCCTAGGTCGATTCCTACTCCAAGGCCCACGATCGTTGATCGTTTACTTGGGGCAATTCTATATGAGCGCAAAATCAGTTTACAGAAGAATAGATTTATAAGTACAGCACAATAAACTTTTAATAAAATCTCTTCTTTTACCGACGTCTGGTTGTAAGTTGACTTTCCAGTGCAGCAGGACGTCGTTGCTCGAGTTTGGCAGTTTCCGGGACAAGGCGTGAGCACAGAAGAGCGTAGAAGCTTTGGAGCGAAGTTGATATTGAAGGCTTGGGCGTTTGGGTGCTATTTATAGCCCGTAGGGCGCCCTGGACGTCGGGGGCGCCCTGCCAAGTGTCACCCGATCCGCAATCAGCTCGGTCAAGCTTTATCCCACCTGAATAGGGATGAGGTTTGACCTCTGGGGCGCCCTGGTTGACCCGGTCTTCTCGGCTGGATAGAGTTGTTTGGCTTCGCGAAGCGCCTTGGCATCTGAGGGCGCCCTGGGCGCTGAGGGCGCCCTGGGCGCTGAGGGCGCCCTGGGCGCTGAGGGCGCCCTGGCTGCTGAGGGCGCCTTGGCTGCTGAGGACGCCCTGCCCAATAAGCAGCCGAAGCCCATGTTGCTTCACTTGGTTCTGGTTCACCTTGGGGGCGCCCTGGACACTCAGGGCGCCCTGCTCAGCTGCTGCCTCACTCCTTTGAGGCTCTCTGAGTTGCAGACACACATTCCTTCGGTCCTGCATCCAGGGTTAGTCCAAAAACAAAATAAAGCAATTAATTATTTTAGACAGCCTTAGCTGTCTTGGTTCTGACTTTGGTCTCCAAAATGGAGCCCTAGGTCGAACCGACGCCTACTGTTCCCTCGACGGGGAACGCGTCCTCACCTACTCCTCTCGGGAGAATTTACCTATTGCCAACCGCTCCTTTGGTTGGACTTTTGCCTGACGGTCCTTTGTCAGGTCTTGTAAACTGGCAGTCCTTCGCCAGTTGCCTAGCAGTCCTTTGCTAGGGCTTGAGACTGGCAATCCTTCGCCAGTGCCTAGCAGTCCTTCGCTAGGGCTTTTTACCTTGGCATTCCTTCGCCAGGTGCCTAGCAGTCCTTTGCTAGGGCTTTTGACTCTGGCAGTCCTTCACCAGTGCCTAGCAGTCCTTCGCTAGGGCTTTTCCTGCACACTAGATTAACTTGTTAGAAAACAAGACAGACTTAACTTTTGACCTATGTTGCCATTATCAAAACACAGGTTTGACTTGGGTGCATTCTGCACCAACAGAACATTTAGAAAGATAAAGGGATTTGATTTGTGAAATGCTAAGAAGTGTTCATCGTTAAAACCTTCTCGCCAACAGCAAGAGCGACTTCCTGCATCCGATATTTCTTCCATCCAATCCTCCAAGATCTTTGCTAGAGGAAGGTATGGGATTTAAGTGTTTCGTACAATACTTCTGTTCTACACAATAGTAGTATGAGAGTTATGAGAACGGGAAAAATTCGATAGGACGAAATATCATCCTACTATTGTGAGAAATGAAGTCGCCGATAATATTTCTGTTCTACACAATTGTATCATCCTACTGATAGTAGGAGCTCTAGAGTCAATTATGAGATGATTGATTAGGGACTTTTTGTATCATATTCTATCATTAATAAAAGCATATTTGGTTATTATACTTTATATTTATGCCAAATAACTAAGTATAATAATGTCCTTAGGTAGTAGGTTCTTAACTACATTATATCGATTAGTTGAATCGATAGTGAGATGATGTAGAGAACACTATACTAAACCATTCCTAGTCAAGCATTAATATTCAAGGACAATATTAATGCATGGAGTTAGCATGTAGGTCAATTGATGAATTGAGATCACAAGTCATGAATATATGATATTAAGTTTGTAGGACCGATGCACGTGAGAGGGGGGGGGTGAATCACGTGACTTTTAAAATCTTTGTTATAAAATCAGAGTCGATAGAAAATTGTACGATGCTTTTTATAACGTGCGCAGCGGAAAAATTAAAACGAAATGCGAAAGCGAAAAATAAAAAAAATTACACGAGGAGTTTTACTTCGTTCGGAGCCTTCGCCGACTCCTACTCAAAGGCCCAGGTTCCTTTAACCTTTCCTGTGGGCAATCCACTAAAAACCTCTACCGACAAACTACCGATAGAGTGATTCGAATACAAGATTGGGAGGAAGTGTAACAGCCCTACACTTCCCCCTTAAATATTTTAAGTGCAGAAAAAAAATCGTTACCCAACACTTAGATTTATCTGAAGCAGCTTGGGTGTTGGGAGCGATCTTCCAGCAGCGGTCGGACAGCGTCGAGTCAAAGCACAAACCGCAGCAGAGGAGCGTGGAAGCAAGAGAGCGCCAAAGCTTGAACCAGAATCAAATTTTCTTATCTGTTAGAGGGCTTGCTTGCTTCTATTTATAGTGCCTCGATGCATGATCTTCTCAGCTCAAATTTTATCCATCAACAAGATAAAATAATTTAAAAAAAATAATGTTTCTATCCTTTGCTTCAATTAAGAAAATAATTTAAATAAAATGCAGAATATTGAAAAGTTAACCGAGAGGTTTTATCCTCTTACAATTTTATTAATAATTTAAAAGGAGATTTTATCCTTCCAGCTAAGCTTTACGTGAGAATTTTAAGCATTAGTAGGAATAATTTTATTCTTTAAAAAGAAAGAAATACGAATAATTTAATTGATAATTTATCCTCCACCAAGGCTTTAGATAAGGAATAATTTTATAAAATTCAACTACAAAATCTAATTAAATAAATTTTGTAAAATAGAGTTAATACATTTAGAATCTAATTAAATAAATTCTGTAAAATAGAGTTAATGCATTTAGAATCTAATTAAATAAATTCTGTAAAATAGAGTTAATGCATTTAGAATCTAATTAAATAAATTCTGTAAAATAGAGTTAATGCATTTAGAATCTAATTAAATAAATTCTGTAAAATAGAGTTAATGCATTTAGAATCTAATTAAATAAATTCTGTAAAATAGAGTTAATGCATTTAGAGTTAATTAGACCCAGTCCAAACCTGGATAAGGATCTAACCAGGACTCAACCGAGGTCACCAAAATGGGCCTAAGTTGGACCGCGCCTACAGTCCTAAAATAGGACCCGTCCTCACTGGTTCGCTCCTCCAGTGACTTACCTCACTTACCTCGTGCAGCTCTACTCAACTTCTTAACCCACCAGGTCTTCCTGCCAGGGCTCAACCACCCTGGTCTTTTTGTCAAGTTTCAACCAACTTGGGCTTCAGCCAGTTGTCAGGCCCCGTGAACCCAACTGGACTTCTCGCCAGGACTCAACCACCCTGGACTTCAGCCTGGTGTCAGGTCCTAAGTCTTTCAACCCTGCACACTTAGTAAAGAGATCAAAACCAAAAGCAAGTCTAACTTTAACCTATTTGTCATTCATCAAAACTCAGGTTTAACTATTAGTGCAAATTGCACCAACAAAGTTAATACATGTGTATACATTAGATAATGTGTACTAAATTGACCCGCCATCGAAAAATTTCATAGATTGTCATATGAGTGTCATAAACTTTCTCATGTGACTATTAGTATGAATAGTCCTTAGACCTGAAATCACTACGGTTCCCTACATAAGGAGTTATGTACTTTGGTATCGTCAAACGTCACCCGTAATAGGGTGAACTATAAAGGTGATCACTGGGTATATAATGAATTATGCGGAGGGATGTGAGTGATGTAGATGGGATCTATCCCTCCATATGACGGGAGTGATATTTGTGGGCCCCTTGATCGAGTAGGACTACTAAAACGCATGGTCATGCTCAAATGAGTCAATATGAGATATTGAGCTCATTTGTTTGAGTGAGTCTACTCGGGGATCAAGAAACACAAAGATTGATCGAAGATGACACGGTCTATGCCTTATTGGTCAATCTAGATATCGAGGATGGAAGGACAAGGTTATATATTGTCATAGTCACGGAGGTTAAGTCGGATCTTGATTTTCTCGTCACTTGGGTAGTAATGATGCATTGCTAGATGTCGCTCATTGCTTATGTGTCTAAAGAGGTTTAGACATATTGCCAACGTTACGAGAACCTATTGGGTCGCACACTAGGGGCACGATGCTTCGGAGATTAATTGATCTTAGTTTGACTAAGATTTGATCCGAATTAGATTAATTGAGTTAGACTCAAGTGAATCCAATTAGATTATGGGATTGAGATCTAATTTGAGTTTGACTCATTTAGATTAGACTCAACCACATTTGAATGAAATATTAATTTATTAAAATATTTAATAAATTAATAATAGAGGAAGATGAAAAGTTTCTCTTCATTGGATGACGAGAAGTTGAAGAGCCACATGAGAAAATGTGTTCTAAGTGGATTTTTATTAACATTAATGGAGGGAAGCTAAAGGGAGAAAAACTCTTTATATTCATGGGATGAGTATAAAAGAGTTTTTCTTATCATTTGGATGATGAACTTATCATTCTTCCTTCCCTTCCTTCTATTGGTTAAAATCCCTCTTCTTCCTCTCTTTCTTGCTTTGTGAATCTCCTCTTATGGCTAGCACCACAAAGGTGATTCTTTTCCGAAGCTTGAGAGATCGTGTTCATGTGGATATGCATAGAGGCACAGACACTTGACCGTGTAAGAGTTCCGGCATACCTCGGATAAGCGGGATAAGCAAAGGGCACGTGCCAAAGATATACTTATACGATAGAAATTTATAAATTAACTTTGTATGAGTTTTCTTTCGCATGGATCGCTCGTGGGATCTCTTATTTCTGCTGCGATTTTTTGAATATTTTTGCCTAGAGATCCCTACAAAGTCAACATCCTCTTAATCGATTGGACAATCGATTAAGGAGGATCGTAATCAATTAGTTAATCGATTACGGCGGTATTACGTGAGAACACAGAAAAGGTGTTGAATCGATTGAGCAGTCAATTAAGATCTTCTTAAACGATTAGTTAATCAATTAAACTTCAAAAACTAGTCGTTGAACGGCTAGATTGAACGTGGTAATCGATTGGTAATCCTAGGTCGCACGAGTATATAGGCTTTTCACGTAGGTTGAAGCGGCAGCTCTTTGCATCTCTTCTCCTCCTTCTACGCCATTTCTTGAGTTAGTGTTAATGCACTTCAAGAGACGTTTTCCAAGCAAGAAGAAGAAAAAGAAAACAAGACAAGCAAGGATTTAAGTGTGCAAATCTTGTAAGATTTATTTTGTATTTGCTTAAGTCTCGTGTTGTATTTACTTGTAAGTTTGTACGAGGCTTCTCCGCCTCCACAAAGGAGATTTTTTATAGTGTATAAGAGTGTGAGGAGAGTGGATCCTTGGATTAATCACCTCAAGGAGGTAAATACCAAGTAAAATCTGAGATGTTAGCATTGCTCAAGTTTCCGCTGTGACAGTTCTTTATCGAGCAAATATCGGAGCTAATCACTGCCCCTCCTAGCTCGCCTATCGGTCCTAACAAAACCAACAGGATTTAACTTGACTCGGTTGACCACATCAAAACTAACCTCGGAATACTTCCAGATGTCTTACTCCATGTTGAATTAGAGGTGGAGAGAATAGAATCCGTATACTTTTCTGGATAAGCTTTTATAATTGAAGGTCATGTTCAATCATTTGGATCCAAGAGTAAGAAAAAATGATTTAAGAAAGAAAAGGGAAAGGAAAAAGAAGTTGCAAGTTGACTTGCTATAACTGTGGAAAAAAGGACACTTTACTAGAGAATGTACTGAGCTGAAAAGGATAGATTCATATTTATCTTCTTTTTATGAGCATTATGTTATGTTGCTACTTCAGGAGTAATGAACTATGTAGCTTATGATCAAGCAACATACGTAGAGTATTTCTAAAATAGAATCAAGAGATGTTATTTTTCTCGAAACTAAATTCCCAACAAGAGGTGAAGTTGATAAGTTAATTTTTTTATTTGCAATAAAGGAGGAGGATAATGTTTCTGTATCAATAGACGAGGTATCATGAGAGATTCTTGAATCTAATCAACCTAGTTAGAGTGATTTGCCGATGAATGAGTTGGTTTCTCAATAATCTAATATACGAAGTAGTCGTCAAATTATACCTCGGAGAAGGTTTGATATTGAGAATGAGACATTAATGATTCTCCCAATTGATGATGAGGACCTTAACCGGTTAAGGAAGCAACCTCGATGATGAGGATCTTGAATGGTTGAGGAAGCAACCTCAAACAATTGAGGAAGCATTGAGATGCTCAGTTAGAGAAAAATAAAAAGTTACAATGGAGGAGGAATTAAGTCGATGAGAAAAAAAATTAAGTTTGGGGTTTAATCAATCTTCCTTCGGGTCGAAGGGCTATTGGGAATAAGTGGATACTCAAATTAAGAGGAAGGAAGATAAATTGATTAATTAATACAAAACTCGTCTAGTTGTAAAAGGATATACTCAAATGGAGGATATTGATTTTAAAGAGACATTTTTTTCTGTTGTGAAATTTATATTAATTCGTGTCATTTTAGCTATGGTAGCACATTTTGACTTTGAATTACATCAGATAGATGTAAAAATGATTTTCCTTAAGGTAATCTTAATGAGGAAATCTATAAGACACAGCCAGAATGTTACATTACTAAAGGCCAAGAAAATAAAGTATCTAAACTTAAAAGTCTATATGTGAGCCAAAGCAAGCGTCAAGACAATGGAACATAAGATTTAACGAAGTCATTTTATCTTATGGTTTCGAACTGATATGAGGATCATTGTGTTTACATCAGAAAGGAGAAAGAAAAGTTGGTCATCTTGTCATTATATGTTGATGTTATGCTAATAGCTAGAAATGACATATAGTTTGTGATAGAAGTTAAATCATGACTTTCATCACAATTAAACATAATAGATATGAGAGAAGTTGAGTATATCTTAGGAGTAAAGTGTTAGTGATATGAGAGAAGTGTCCTAAGGCAATCGCCTTATGATTGTAAACATTTATTTTAATAAATGATAATTCACTATTTGAGTATACATGATTGTGTATTTGATTGGGATCTTAAACTCATCTACTGAATGTCCGCAATACAACTCACAGCATAAGAGAATTTGTGATGTAATCACAACTAGTGATTATCTCTAAATGTGCAAATGTGAAGTATTGAAAATATCCCTAGTCGATGAATTGATAAATACGGACACTATCAATTCTGTGGAGACTAGCATGGGTTATTCTCTAATCAGCTGATTCTCACTGGCTGGTGACATTGGGATGTCCGGAGATAAACATGGATGCTAGTTAAGGGAACTAGTTCATTGGAGTGACTAGCTGTAAGACTTCATATGATTATCTATATAGATATGTCAATGAAGTTCTTACTGCAGCTTAAGTGCGATGTTCCTTTGACTTGCGGTGTTCAAGTCATCTTGGTCATGGAGACTTATACTTTAACATCTTAAGCAAGCATCTCCAAGGAGGTGTGGACCCAGGATGATTGGGTATAAGCCGAAGTGCACGAAGATGTTTGAACAGCCTACAAAGGATTCACCACTCCTTGCGAGGAGATGTATACCCAGGCCTATCGTCGGATTGTTACTTAAAGCCTCTGGCCAGAGCATATCATGTTTAGAGTGAGAGTCTCTTAAATACATGAGAGTAATTAGAAATCCAAAGGACGAGAAAGACACTACTTGGGCTAGGTGTGACGTAGTCAGTCTAGTGGGGACTGACACAAAGAGACCATGTCCTGAACCAAGTGGGTATAAGATGGTGAAGGGAATGGGGCACGATTCATTAGAGCTGCTGAAGGGTTTCAGAATTACCTTTGAGGTCAACCGTTGATCTTTCGATTAATTGGGGGTCATGATGTACTACTAGGTGCCACTCATGATCGTTCTATAATTGGTTAATTATAGACGGTCAACATAAATCGAAAGCCTATTTAGTCACACGCACTACGAGTAATCCGAGGGATTTAAAACGAGTTAAAAATTAGATTTTCCGATCAAGAGAAATAAGTCGAATATGAATTTATCAGAGGCGCAATGGAAGCTAAAAATGGCTAAGTCTTTTGAAGGCTTATTAGGCGAATCAAATGAGTTTAATTCGCGATGGGATCGTCTTGGTTTGGCCGGCCAAAGAGGGTGTCCACCCTCTTGGTTTGGCCGGCCATTAAAAGGGGATAAACCAATTTAATTGGTTTAATTTAGTAAAATAAATCTTGCGCGATTTGTTTTATGAATTATGGATAAAGAAATTAATATATAAAGAAATTTGTATAAAGACATTTATAAAGAAATTTATAAAAATTTATTCTTTTATGGAAATTAAATTGAACCATGAATTGGTTTAATTTTAATTTATAAAATCAATTATGAATTGATTTATCCATGATAAGAAAATTTTATACAAATTTTATTCCATAATTAAAAGAGAGAAGTATTTGTTTTATTATAAAATTAGTTATAATAAAACTTGGTTTAAATGGAATAATTCATAAGAGAATTTATAGGATAAATTTGTTATGAAAATTCCGTTAAGAGGGAGACTTGGCAAGGGAGATGCTACTATATAAAGGAACCAAAGGCAAGCCCTTAATTACAATTGAGTAATCAAGAGATTAGTATATTCTCTCCCTCTCTCTCTCTTATTCTCTTCCTCCCCTTCTCTTCCCCTTAGGGCCGGCGCCCCTTGTTCCTCTTAGGGCCGGCGCCCCAAGCTCCCATTAGGGCCAGCGCACCATCCACCCATCTAGGGTTGGCGTGAGCAACAACAACCAAGGAAGAGTCGAAGAAGTAGAAGAAGCGGATTGCGATTCCTTCCTTCTTTTCCCGGAATTTTGATTCCGTTACTTTGGTGGTTAGTTTCCTATCTTTTCTCTTGTTCTTCTAGTTGTGCCTTTAGAGAATCTAGTAGTTCTCGTCGGCACAAAACTCGTGACTTTGCGAAGTCATCCCGAAGAGAACTCGGCGTGGACGCGAATAGAGGCGAAGCTTCCAAGGGACGCTACGGTTGGATCTCATCCCTTTCTTCAAGTTACGCGAGGTACAAAGTAAATTAGTTTACTTTTCCGTAAAGTTTTAATTTATGATCATGTCCACACATCATAAGGTTGCATGTTAGATACGAGGTTAAAATAATTTGAGAAATTATTTTATGCTAATTCTTCCGCTGCACGTAAAAATTTAAAATTTTACGAACCCGTATCCTTGTCAACATGCACCCGATCCCAACATAAAGATCATTAGGGATCGATCTAAAAGATTTTGGGATTTATCTCAAGAGGTTTATATCAATAAGATGTTACTTTTGGTGCAATTTGCACAAATAATCAAACTAGGTTTTGATATATGACAAATGTTTAAAGTTAGATATTATGTTTGTCTAACTTTGTTACCAAATGTGCACGATTAAAAGACAGGATTTGACACTAGGTTGAAGCACAAATAGGGTGATGCCTAATAGGAAGTTCAATTAGGTCTGCAAGGTCTGACAGCTGGCTGAAGCTCAGATAGATTGATATATAGTAGAAAGTCTAGCTTGTTGATGCAGTCTGACCCTGATTGTTGTTTTGGTGTTGACAACGATTTAAGTGTTGATTTAAGTGTGGTTGAACGAATTGGGATTAAGTCCTAGTCGGGGATTGGGCACAAAGTCCTAGCCTGGAGGGCTAGGCGATGGAAATCCCGGTGAGTGAAGTCGGGTCCTGGTGAGTGAAGCCAGGTGATGGAAATCCCGGTGAGTGAAGCCGGGTCCTGGTGAGTGAAGCCAGGTGATGGAAATCCCGGTGAGTGAAGCCGGGTCCTGGTGAGTGAAGCCAGGTGATGGAAATCCCGGTAAGTGAAGCCGGGTCCTGGTGAGTGAAGCCAGGTGATGGAAATCCCAGTGAGTGAAGCTGGGTCTTGGTGAGTGAAGCCAGGTGATGGAAATCCCGGTGAGTGAAGCCGGGTCCTGGTGAGTGAAGCCAGGTGATGGAAATCCCGGTGAGTGAAGCCGGGTCCTGGTGAGTGAAGCCAGGTGATTGAAATCCTAGTGAGTGAAGCTAGGTTGAAATCCTGGTAAGTGAAGCCGGGTCCCGGTGAGTGAAGCCAGGTGACCGAAACCCTGGTGAGTGAAGTCAGGTCCTAGCTTGGAGGGCTAGGTTGAAGTCCCAGTGAGTGAAGCTGGGCATGACACGAGTCAGAGAAGGGTTGGAGGCTTGTTCTCGTGACTTAGAGTGCATTTGGGCTTGCCTGGATCGGTCTGGTGACCGATCAGGGAAGCTGGCACAGTCTGGTGACCGATCAGGGAAGCTGGCACGATGCTCCTTCGTGGATCGGTCTGGTGACCGATCCAGCGATGGATGATCGGTCTGGTGACCGATCAGGGAGCATATAGTTCACCTGCTGCTCTGCTCTGGATCGGTTCGGTGATCGATCAGGGAGCATCCAGTAGGTTTTGGGGACCTTACTGATCTGCTCCTGATCGGTCTAGTGACCGATCAGGGATACTGTTCAGATCGGTCTAGTGAACGATCATTTGTCGCAAGGTTCTCACTATAACCGATCAGGATGACTCCTGATTGGTCTGGTGACCGATCAGGCTGGAGCCTGATTGGTCTGGGGACCGATCTGGAGTGTGCAGTAGACTGCTGGATAGGTCTAGGGACCAATTAGGAGTGTGCAGAAGACTGCTGGATCGGTCTGGTGACCGATCAGGGTCCTTCCTGATCGGTCTGGTGACCGATCAGGAGCAGAACTTTAATTCAAATACGCTGTCAGAAGTGTCTGATCGCGTCTGTTTCTCTGCCGATTCTCTGATATATTGCTGATTTCATTTGATATGCATTGCTAAGCCTCTGTTGGAGTGTGCAGGTGATAGCAGGTGATTCAAAAACTCAAGGAGGGTCAATGGGAGGCTTTCCTTGGAGCATGTTTGTTTGTTTCTCCTTCTCAGGTTTCAACGGCAACTGGAGCAGCTGGCGACTGATGGAGACTCAGCTGGAGAGGAGGTCTTCAGTGGACTGAGTGCTCGGGGAGGTCAGTGGGTTCAGGCTGGCTCAGGGGATGCTGATGGAGCCTGGTGATGAAGCAGGAGCTTAAAAGGAAGATGAGAAGCAGAGTAGGCGACAAGGGAAAACGAACGGGAAAACAAGCAAGTATGGCTGTGGGTTTCACTGTTGTGGTTGTGCTCCTTGTGTAGCTTCTCTCTTGAGCTTTCTTGCTACTGTCTTGTGAGAGGTTCCTCCTTAGTCTCGTGTGCTTACCTTGTATTCATCTACTGAGGCGATTGTGGAGAGGTTTCTCCACCGAGAAGGAGGCGCTTGATATCCGGTGTTCACCGGGGCTTGATCTGCCGACGATCAAGGGATCGCCCACCTCACGGGCACGCCACAGAGTAAGGGCAAGTTATCCCTGAACCTTGTACATCACGGTGTTAGCGTTTGTTTGGTTTGCGTTTCCTTCTCTGCGTTGTTCTTTGTTCTGCATTTTCTTCCGCTGCTAATCTGATCACGCAGAAAACTTCAAAGTGCAACTTGTGGGTGTCTGGCTACATTCACCACCCCTCTCTAGCCATCCAAGGTCCAACAAGTCGTATCAGAGCTTGGGGCTCTGTTCACGGCTTAACACCCGAGAGTTATCAACAAGATGGCTGGAAGAGAAGGAATGAGCACAAACCGATCTCCACTCTTCGACGACACAGATTTTCAATATTGGAAACCGAAGATGGAGTTTTATTTGAAGACAAACATGAGCATATGGTTCTCGGTCAAAGAACGTTTCATCCCTCCAAGAGATGTTGAAGGAAAAGATCTCAATTTCTCAAGTTGGTCGGCTGAGCAAATAAGAAAGAGTGAAGCAAATGCCAAAGCGGTGGTCACTTTGCAATGCGGGTTGACCAAGGAGGAATTGATCAAGGTGGGTCCTTTTACAAGTGCTAAAGATCTTTGGAACAAAATCATTGAGCTCCACGAAGGAACTCAAGACACCCGAATAGCCAAGAAGGACCTCCTTCACAGTCAACTCCAAAATCTGTCCATGGAAGAAAATGAAAAGGTAAGTGAACTCCATGGAAGATTCAAAGAGATCCTCAATGGCCTCCACTCCATCAATGAAAAGGTAGAAAATCGGGATCTAGTAAGGTTAGTTCTAAAAGCTTTTCCAAGGAATATATCGTGGTCATCCATGGTGGATGCCTACAAGGTTTCTAAGGATCTTTCCGTAGTTAAGTTAGAAGATCTATTTTGTGAAATGGAATTACATGAGATCTCTAACCAAGGCTTCGAAGAGAAAGGGGTTGCTTTTGTGGCAGGAAAGGAGGAGAAGCGCACCCATCACTTTGCTTTCATGGCACTAGGGGAGTCAAAGGAGGAATGTGACGATGAATCAAGTAGCTCCTCAACCGTGCCTTCATCATCCTCGGATGATGATGAGGTAATATCTCCCGAGCTAGATAAGTGCTATAGAACCATTGCATGTTTAGCTAGGTTGCTCAAAAAAATCCAAGAACAAAGTAAATTGTTGAAATTTGAAGTAGAAGAATTGAAATCCTCTAGGGTGGAGGATATTAATGATTTTCATGAGAAATCCTCTAAGGATGAGGATCTTGATAATTTGCATGTGAAGATCCTTGAAAATGAAAATAAGGACTTAACGAGCGAAGTTGAAAAATCTCAAGAATGTTCTTGAGAAATTCTCATCTAGCTCCAAAACCCTAGACATGATACTAAACTCCCAAAGAGCGGTTTATAACAAGGCCGGTATAGGTTACCGACCTAAAGCACCAACCTTTGTATCCTTACTGTCAAGAACCCTATTTAGAGCACAAAATAATCCTAGGGTTCAAAAAGCCAAAAAGAAAAAGACTAAGGCATGGGTGCCTATGTCCTTCATTGTAGATGCATTAGGTCCCAAAATTTGGGTACCTAAAACTTCCATATTTCGAATTGTATAAGCATTATTTGAGGGGGAGCATCTATCAACATGGGAGGTTGATATTTGGTGCTCCAAACCCATGACCAAGAAAAAAAATGTCATTCACATGGTTGGTTATGGGAAATTCGAATTAAATGCTTTGAGCTTCATGGTCTTAGTTCTTATAACAAGATGATCCCTTGGCTAGTGATTTATGAAATTTCACTTGAGTAGTGAGGGAATTTTCATGCAATGAATGATAGTATATCCATGCTTCAAAATAAATCTACAAGGTTTGGAAAAATTATATATATTGCACGAATGGATTAGATTAACACATAACTTGCTCTTGCCATGGATTGCTTAGGATAATAACTTTTTCTTGTTGCAATTATGTTTTCCTGCAAGTTATGGTTTATGATATGCCTTATCTCAAGCTTAAAACATTTTGTTTGGTGAACATGATCGAGTATGCCATGATTTACTTGTATGTGTTAGACAACATGAATGCATGCTAAAGAACAAGTATAAACACACGAATTAGTATTGATTCAACAATCACTATGAAAACTTCACCATACATCATTAGACAAGGAACATGAACTTAAGGTCTATGACTTAGTTGTTCAAACCTGATATGTTTCACATGCCTAATACTAAATGGATTATCAAGTTTGGATTGTCATATGCCTAATACTTAGATGTTCAGAATATGATTATCAAGGTAGATTGGATTATCAAAATTGTTTGGAATAAACATGATCATGCTTAGAACATATTGATGATGTTTTGATACAAATCTGTTTTTGGATTGTTTTTTTTTAAACCAAAGAAATTCTTTGATATGAAAATATACTTTTTGGTTAAGGGACCCCATGCTTAGGATCAAATAAATTAAAACCAATTGAATTAGGGTTTAGGAGTGGTTGAGAACTGAACAAACTCAACTCTGAATTTTCTGGAATCTGAACGGATTGTAAACAAATTGTCTGTATCACACCTGATCGGTCCACCGACTGATCAGGACTCACCCTGATCGGTCCGGTGACCGATCAGATCAGGAAATTCTCTGATTGGGTCAAAACTTCTTAGTCCGATCTCCTCTTATTCAATTGTATCAGTTTAATGATCATACTACAAACAAATCTGATACAAACCAAGTATAATTGGATCATCCTAATCATACTCGGAGCAAATCTTATATTGATTCGATACAAGCCCGTGTTGAAATTTTTGAAATTCATATGAACGGGTTGTTTGAATCATGTCTTTTGATCTCTTGCTCCTTGATGAGGGATAATTTTCAGTCAAGAAATCCAAATCATGACTCTTGTTCTTAATGTCGTGTTTCAGAAATTTTTCTGAAATATCGAATATCAATAGAGTCTACTCCCCTGTTATGAAATGTCAATTGTTAATGCAGTCTGATCAAGAACGTATCAGAGTTTCAGAAATTTTTCTAAAATCTGATCACTCCCCAGACTAATCAGATATATTTCTGTATCACGTGATCAACGAGCATGATCGGTCACGGAGACCAATCAGGATTATGTGTCCGATACAGCTGCATTCCCTACTTGTCACACTTATTGGTGTATGATGCATATACATTGTTGCCATGATACATTTATGGTATATGCCCTTCATATGCAATTCAAAAATTGTCCTTTGATTATTTTGGGTTTGGGGAGAGACCCGTGTTTGAGGGGGAGGTATGTTCAAACTTAATAACCATACCCTTTTCGATGTTTGACAAAGGGGGAGAAAATGGTTGATTAAGTTTAGGGTTATTGTAGGGGGAGAATTTTGATTCCCTTACGATAATTGAACTGCCTTCAATTGATCATTAATGCCTAAACTTAAATCGGGTTGTCAAACAACAAAAAGGGGGAGATTGTTGATGCAGTCTGACCCTGATTGTTGTTTTGGTGTTGACAACGATTTAAGTTTTGATTTAAGTTTGGTTGAACGAATTGGGATTAAGTCCTAGTCGGGGACTGGGCACAAAGTCCTAGCCTGGAGGGCTAGGTGATGGAAATCCCGGTGAGTGAAGCCGGGTCCTGGTGAGTGAAGCCAGGTGATGGAAATTCCGGTGAGCGAAGCCGAGTCCTGGTGAGTGAAGCCAGGTGATGGAAATACCGGTGAGTGAAGTCGGGTCCTGGTGAGTGAAGCCAGGTGATGGAAATCCCGGTGAGTGAAGCCGGGTCCTGGTGAGTGAAGCCAGGTGATGGAAATCCCGGTAAGTGAAGCCGGGTCCTGGTGAGAGAAGCCAGGTGATGGAAATCCCGGTGAGTGAAGCCCGGTCCTGGTGAGTGAAGCCAGGTGATGGAAATCCCGGTGAGTGAAGTCGGGTCCTGGTGAGTGTAGCCAGGTGATGGAAATTCAGGTGAGTGATGCCGGGTCCTGGTGAGTGAAGCCGGGTCCTGGTGAGTGAAGCCAGGTGATGGAAATCTAGGTGAGTGAAGGCGGGTCCTGGTGAGTAAAGCCAGGTGATGGAAATCCAGGTGAGTGAAGCCGGGTCCTGGTGAGTGAAGTCGGGTCCTAGTGAGTGAAGCCAGGTGATGGAAATCGAGGTGAGTGAAGCCGGGTCCTGGTGAGTGAAGCCAGGTAATTGAAATCCTAGTGAGTGAAGCTAGGTTGAAATCCTGGTGAGTGAAGCCGGGTCCCGGTGAGTGAAGCCGGGTGACCGAAATCCTGGTGAGTGAAGCCATGTCCTAGCTTGGAGGGCTAGGTTGAAGTCCCAGTGAGTGAAGCTGGGCATGACACGAGTCAGAGTAGGGTTGGAGGCTTGTTCTCGTAACTTAGAGTGCATTTGGGCTTGCCTGGATCGGTCTGGTGACCGATCAAGGAAGTTGGCACGGTGCTCCTTTGTGGATCGGTCTGGTGACCGATCTAGCGATGGCTGATTGGTCTGGTGACCGATCAGGGAGCATATAGTTCACCTGCTGCTCTGCTCCGGATCGGTCCGGTGACCGATCAGGGAGCATCCAGTAGGTTTTAGGGACCTTACTGATTTTCTCCTGATCGGTCTGGTGACCGGTCAGGGATACTGTTCAGATCGGTCTAGTGAACGATCATTTGTCGCAAGGTTCTCACTATAACCGATCAGGATGACTCCTGATCGGTCAGGAAGCAGCTTGATTGGTCTGGTGATCGATCAGGCTGGAGCCTGATTGGTCTGGGAACCGATCTGGAGTGTGCAGCAGACTGCTGGATAGGTCTGGGGACCAATCAGGAGTGTGCAGAAGACTGCTGGATCGGTCTGGTGACCGATCAGGGTCCTTCCTGATCGGTCTGGTGACCGATCAGGAGCAGAACTTTAATTCAAATACGCTGTCAGAAGTGTCTGATCGCGTCTGTTTCTCTGCCGATTCTCTGATACATTGCTGATTTCATTTGATATGCATTGCTAAGCCTCTGTTGGAGTGTGCAGGTGATAGCAGGTGATTCAAACACTCAAGGAGGGTCAATGGGAGGCTTTCCTTGGAGCAGGTTTGTTTGTTTCTCCTTCTCAGGTTTTAACGGCAACTGGAGCAGCTGGCGACTGACGGAGACTCAGCTGGAGAGGAGGTCTTCAGTGGACTGAGAGCTCAGGGAGGTCAGTGGGTTCAGGCTGGCTCAGGGGATGCTGATGGAGCCTGGTGATGAAGCAGGTGTTGGTGTAGGAAGCACCATATCGAACCTTGTTTTGTTATTGGCAAAGGGTTCAAAGTTAAGTATTATTGGTTATCTAACGTTATTCACTAAGTGTGCAGAAAAAGAAGTCCTAGTGAAGGGCTGCTAGGCACCTGGCGAAGGAATGCCAGGATACAAAGCCCTAGCGTAGGACTGCTAGGCACTTGGCGAAGGAATGCCAGGATACAAAGCCCTAGCGAAGGACTGCTAGGCAAATAGCGAAGGGCTGCTAGTCACCAAGTCCTAGCGAAGGACTGCTAGGCAACTAGCGAAGGGCTGCTAGTCCCCAAGTCCTAGCGAAGGACTGCTAGGCAACTAGTGAAGGGCCGCTAGTCATCAAAGCCCTAGCGAAGGAATGTTAGGCACCGGGCGAAGGACAGCTCGGTATCCAAGACCTGGCGAAGGACCGCCAGGCAAAATTCCAACCAGAGGAGTGGTTGGCATCAGGTACGTTCTCCCGAGAGGAGTAGGTGAGGACGCGTTCTCCGTCGAGGGAACAGTAGGCGTCGGTTCGACCTAGGGCTCCATTTTGGAGGCCCAAAGTCAGAACCAAGACAGCTAAGGCTGTATAAACATAATACTCTAATGCTTTATATTGTTTTGGACTAACCCTGGATGCAGGACCGAAGGAATGTGTGTCTGCAGCTCAGAATGCCCAAAGGAGAGAGGCAAGTAACTGAGCAGGGCACCCTCAGTGTCCCGGGCGCCCCCAAGGGCAACACAAAACAAGCAAAGCAACAAAAGCTCAGGCTGCTTACTGGCCGGGGCGCCCCCAGCGTCCAGGGCGCCCCGGACGCCCAGGGCGCCCCCAGTGCCCAGTTCGCCCCGCGCCTGCGCCAGCGAAGCCGATCACCCTTATCCAGCCGAGAAGCCCACGCCGAAGGAGTCAAACAGGGCGCCCCCAGCGTCCAGGGCGCCCCCAGTGTCAAACCTCATCCCTATTCGAGTGGAATAGAGGTTGACCGAGTGAAGCTCGGATCGCGTGACACGTGGGGGGGGGGGGGCGCCCCCGACGTCCAGGGAGCCCTGAGGTGCTATAAAAAGCACCCAACGCCAAGGTTTTCAGAACAACACTTGATTCAACGCTTCTATGCTCTTCTGCTCTCGCGCCTCGCTCCGGAAACCTCCCAACTCGAGCCGACGACGTCCCGCTGCTCCGAAAAAGACAACCTACATCGGACGTCGGTAAAAGAAGAGCTTTTTGTTTTTAAAAGTTTAACTTGCTACATTTGTAATTCAATACTGTAAACTGTTATTGCGCGATTATAGTATTGCCCGCAATAAACGGTCAACGACCATGGGCCTTGGAGTAGGAGTCGACCTAGGCTCCGAACCAAGTAAAAATCACCGTGTTTGCGTGTTTGTTTTTAATCTTCCGCTGTGCAATTTCTCTATCTCAAATCCGAACGCTTTCCGATATTCACCCCCCTCTATCGGTTCTCTTGATCCAACAAGTGGTATCAGAGCGGGGAAGTTCAAATTTGGTGCAACCACCAGTTTGAAAATTTTTCTGATTTTTTTATTTTCTTTTTCTCGTTCGAATTTCTTCTAAATCTTTCGTTCGAATTTTTTTTTTTCGTTAATCAAGGTTGGTGCAACACCCCTCGTTATTTTATTTTCCTTATCCCGCACTACTAATCCAAGACCAAGTCATGGGAAATTTTTTCTTGTTAGTTATTTTTTTTGATTAAATGGCCATGCAAGAAGGATTCAGCACTGCCAGACCTCCACTTTTCAGTGGAGAAGACTTTTCCTACTGGAAAAGTCGAATGGAGGTCCACCTGAAAACTCAGGTGGACATGTGGATTATCATCCAGTCCGGACTGGAGATTCCCACAAATGCTGAAGGAGTTCCTCAAAGCTACACAGAGTGGGACACCGCTCTGAAACGAAGAATCGAAGCAGATGCAAAGGCGACTCAGACCCTTCAATGTGGCTTAACAAAAGAGGAGCTGAACCGGGTGGTCCCCTTTAACAGTGCCAAGGAGCTGTGGGCAAAATTGATCGAGCTGCACGAAGGAACATCAGACACTCGGATCCATAAGAGAGATCTGCTCCTGAACAAATTGTATACCATCAAGATGGCCGACAACGAAACAGCAGCCCAGCTTCACGCACGAATCCAAGAATTGATGAACGGTCTTCACACTATAGGTCACAAGGTCAAAAACCGTGACCTAATAAGGTATGCTTTAAATGCTTTCCCTAGAAACACCTTGTGAGCATTTATGGTAGATGCATACAATGTTTCAAGGGATCTCTCAAAAATTAAACTAGATGAATTATTTTCCGAATTAGAACTTCATAAACAGACTAACTGCAATATGACCGAGAAAGGTATTGCTTTTGTTGCAGGAAAAACTGGAAAGTCAACAAAGAAGAAACCTCAATCTGAACTCGAG
Organism: Boesenbergia rotunda; assembly: GCA_024364735.1. NCBI lineage: Eukaryota > Viridiplantae > Streptophyta > Magnoliopsida > Zingiberales > Zingiberaceae > Boesenbergia > Boesenbergia rotunda. The sequence continues at coordinate 59,089 of JAGFNQ010007257.1, read as the reverse complement.
TCTAACTCAGACTCAGACTCAGAAGACGAAAAAGGAGATCGACCTAAGCTGGTCCGATTGGCCCGAAGCTACTATAAAGAATTGAAGAACCAAACCAACAGAAGGAAGGCCAACCGAAGAAAAGACGAACCAGCTGAACCCACAAATGACAAAAACAAGTCCAACGTGACTTGCTACGAGTGTAAGAAGAAGGGCCACTACAAGACGGAGTGTCCAAACCTAAAGGAGACCAAAAAGTCAAGAAGAAAGAAAGCACTCCAAGCAACCTGGGACGAATCTTCCTCAGAAGAAGAAGAAGAAGCACCCCAGTCAAACCTACTAGCCCCGACCGCCTCAGAAGAAGTCGAGACCGAGTCAGAATCTGAACAGGATGACGACAGACTAACCTTTTCAGAAGACGGCGAAATCAAGGTAAGTGGTTTCAATAGAAGTCAGTTAAATGAACTTATTTCGTATCTTTCTCGAGATTTGGCGAAAGCCAAATTCCGAGTCGAATCCCTCCGACAGGAAGTAAAACTCCTGAAAGAGGGAGCTGACTCTAAATCCTTAACCGAGAAAGTTCAAGAAGGAACTCCTACTCAAGTTGAAAAACTTGAGAAAGAGAACTCCTCCCTGAAAACTCAGGTTAAGGATCTTAGAGCTGTCTTAGAACGATTCACTTCTGGTTCCAAGGGACTTGACATGATTCTTGGAAAATAGAAGCCCGTTCTAAATCGATCCGGACTTAGCTATAGAATCAAATCCCGACAAAGATCTTACTTTGCTATACTGAATCAGTCCAGAAGTAAAGTTCAGGCATGGGTACCTAAACTGTACCTGAACAAACCAACTAGATCAAATCAGTATTGGATCCCCAAGGACAAGATTCACATCTTGCCAAACCATTATCGTGGCTTTAGTCCAGGGGGAGCCAAATTAAAAACCATATTTATTGTTAGATAAAAACCCAACCTTCTCTGTCTTTAAATTGCCTGTTTGCTTGTTTATTTAAATTCTGCAATTTGCCACGTTTAGATCTAGGAATGGTTAGTTTAAGGACTGAACCAACTTAACTGAAATTTGACAACATAGTATTGGGTGGAGGTGAGATGATAGTACGTTAGGGAAGCCAACTCTAATAAGGTCAAGTATACTCTACTTGGTCTCTTTAGACTGGTGAAACTAGCCGAAGCTACCGATCCAAGACCCAAACTAGTTGGACCAGAATTTCTCAAAGATTAATTTTGAAAATGAAATTTCATTGAAAGGCTTTGTCAAGGAAAGGGTTGATGATCCAATAAGGCTACGCCAAAGAAGGCCTAGTGCCTCGCCAAGACCTGGAAGCCAATCTTTGAAATTCAAATTCAAATTAGTCTCTATCAAATTCAAATCTAACACAAATATTCAGTTAGTTGTAGATTTAAACACTCTTTTCAAAATAAATCCTTCTATTAAAATATGCATCTCACAAAACAGTTAAGGATATCCTGTTTTGTCACTTAGAAATGGGTGAGATGCTTAGGACCTAAAAGTTGAGTCCAACCCAACCAACTAAATCAAATTAATCAAATCTTAATTAAATCTTTCAAATTAATCAAATCTTAATTAAATCAATCAAATTCAATTAAATCTTAATTAAATCAATTAAATTCAATTAAATCTTAATTAAATCAATTAAATTCAATTAAATCAATTAAATTTAATTCAATCAAATTCAAATTTAAAATTCAAATTTAATTCAACTGAACAAACTTAACCCTCTAAATTTTCATTTTCACAAAAATCAAATCTAACTTTTTAACTAAGAGTCAATGTTTCAAATCATTGTAATTAAAATCAAGTCTCTTTTGTTCACTAACCTGAAATTTATTTCATAACATTTATTTCTTTCCTTTACCATTATACAAACATTTTTTTGAAAATTAGTTTATTCTTGTATGACAAAAAGTCACCTTGGGGATTACTTAGGATATTTCTTTTTGTCTACAGTCCGGGCTTAGATATTTTTTTTTTTTTACTTAAAAAAAATACTTTTATTTTTTGAAATCATTCCCCCTTCTCAGTGCCCTATATTCACTTTTTTTAAATGGGAGAATGAAATTATGTTTTCAAATAATCACTATATTTTTCGAAAATTGTGCTTTACAAAAACCATTATCATTTCAAAATGTTTTTAGAAAACGGGATTTATGCTTTAAAATTTTCTTCATTTCAAATTGAATTTTCTAAAATTATATTACCATGCTAGTATTCAAAACTATTCTTTTGATTTTAGTAAACCCTAAAGACACAAAGGAAGGTCTACTTAATGATCTGCAAGGACTCCGAGGATGTGTCAAATTTAGGGGGAGTCTAAATCAAAAGAAATTATTTCTAACAAGTTTGAAGTTATTAGATAATTCTTATAATCAAACCCTAAAACTCAGAGGAAGATCGCTTGTAGTTAACAAGCTTCCTAGGACTGGGTCAAGTTTAGGGGGAGATCAAATTAAAAGAATTATTGAACATTTTTCAAAACTATATGTTTTCATACACTGCAAGTTTAAAATCCGTTTGAAAACTTAAATAATTTTTTTAAAAAATACTATTATTTTATTTTTCAAAATTCTTTTGGCTTATAATATTTACTTGGGTTGAAAAATTTCCAGGACACTTAGGAAAATGTCCTTGTAGTTAACAAGGTTTCCTGAGATTGTGTCAGACTGGAAAAGATAAGTCAAGTAATTTTCTTTAATATTTTAAAAAGTACTTATGTTTTTCAAATTCATTATATCTTTCAAAATACTTATATCTTTCAAAAATCTCAATAAAGTACTTGCAGTTTTGTGCATTTTTCAAAATATTCAGAACAAGTAAACTTATTGCTTATCATATACACTTGACTCCAATTATGATTTTGAGCATAAATTTTTCAGTCTTTCAAAATTTTGTTACTTTGAAATTATCATAACTCTTGACATTACTTCGCTCAAATTTTTTAAGACTCACAAGCTCTGATACACAAATCTTAAATTTCTTTCAAAATATATTTTTCAAAAATTTCTTTATTGATATATGACCAAGGGGGAGAGTAGAAAAAGTGAAATTAAATTATATCTTAAACTTTTTCCCCTTTTCAAAGAAAGTTTTTTTGAATCGTCTAAAACATAAGGAGAAGAATCTCACATTAAAGGGGAGAGAAAGGAATGAGAGAAATTTTTTTAATTCTTTTTCAAAAAGTGCTTCAAAAGTTTCTAAGTATTTCTAAGTGTTTCAAATTTCTGTTAAATGTATGTCTTCTCCTAAGTAAATTTTTTTTTCTTAGTAAACAAAATTTGTCTAAGCAAAAACTTGTTGAAAAATTTTGCCAAATATTTCCCAGTAAAGTTTTTTTTGGTGAAAAACTTGTCTAGAAATTTTTTAAAGATCTTGTTTTCCAAAATGCACAAAGTGTTTCCAAACAAATATTTCTAAGTGTGCAAAATTTTTGGTAAACAATTGTTTTTGGAAAATTTGCCTTCAAAATTTTGCCTAAGTTTTGCAAAACCTTGTAAGTAAAAGTTGTTTAACAAAATGTAGGTTTGCAAAACTTTTTAAATTTTTACCTTGTTCACCCATGGTTGTTTTTGATATATGTCAAAGGGAGAGGAAAGGTCAAAGTTAATAATTTTATAACACAAGTATTCAGGGTTTAGGGGGAGTATGAGAATTAAAGGAATTTTTTTTCAAAATCTTACATTATGTTATTAACTGTTATAAAGTTTTTTACTTAACGTTGAATTTTGTAAAATTGCTATACTTCATTTTTACCTTATGTTCTTAACTGTTGTAATTTTAACTTAACTTTGAATTGTGTTGCCATAAATCAAAAAGGGAGAGATTGTTGGTGCAGGAAGCACCATATCAAACCTTGTTTTGATATTGACAAAGGGTTTAAAGTTAAGTATTATTGGTTATTTAACGTTGTTCACTAAGTGTGCAGAAAAAGAAGTCCTAGCGAAGGGCTGCTAGGCACCTGGCGAAGGAATGCCAGGATACAAAGCCCTAGCGAAGGACTGCTAGGCACCTGGCGAAGGAATGCCAGGATACAAAGCCCTAGCGAAGGACTGCTAGGCAACTAGCGAAGGGCTGCTAGTCACCAATTCCTAGCGAAGGACTGATAGGCAACTAGCGAAGGGCTGCTAGTCACCAAGTCCTAGCGAAGGACTGCTAGGCAACTAGCGAAGGGTCGCTAGTCATCAAATCCCTAGCGAAGGAATGCTAGGCACCGGGCGAAGGACAGCTCGGTATCCAAGACCTGACGAAGGACCGCCAGGCAAAAGTCCAACCAGAGGAGCGGTTGGCATCAGGTACGTTCTCCCGAGAGGAGTAGGTGAGGACGCGTTCCCCGTCGAGGGAACAGTAGGCGTCGGTTCGACCTAGGGCTCTATTTTGGAGGCCCAAAGTCAGAACCAAGACAGCTAAGGCTGTATAAACATAATACTCTAATGCTTTATATTGTTTTGGACTAACCCTGGATGCAGGACCGAAGGAATGTGTGTCTGCAGCTCAGAACGCCCAAAGGAGAGAGGCAAGTAACTGAGCAGGGCGCCCTCAGTGTCTCGGGCGCCCCCAAGGGCAACACAAAACAAGCAAAGCAACAAAAGCTCAGGCTGCTTACTGGCCGGGGCACCCCCAGTACCCAGGGCGCCCCCAACGTCCAGGGCACCCCCGGACGCCCAGGGCGCCCCCAGTGCCCAATTCGCCCCGCGCCTGCGCCAGCGAAGCCGATCACCCTTATCCAGCCGAGAAGCCCGCGCCGAAGGAGTCAAATAGGGCGCCCCCAACGTCCAGGGCGCCCCCAGTGTCAAACCTCATCCCTATTCGAGTGGGATAGAGGTTGACCGAGCGAAGCTCGGATCACGTGACATGTGGGGGGGGCACCCCCGACGTCCAGGGCGCCCCGAGGTGCTATAAAAAGCACCCAACGCCAAGGCTTTCAGAACAACACTTGATTCAACTCTTCTACGCTCTTCTGCTCTCGCGCCTCGCTCCGGAAACCTCCCAACTCGAGCCAACGACGTCCTGCTGCTCCGAAAAAGACAACCTACATCGGACGTCGGTAAAAGAAGAGCTTTTTGTTTTTAAAAGTTTAACTTGCTACATTTGTAATTCAATAGTGTAAACTGTTATTGCGCAATTATAGTATTGCCCACAGTAAACGGTCAACGACCGTGGGCTTTAGAGTAGGAGTCGACCTAGGCTCCGAACCAAGTAAAAATCACCGTGTTTGCGTGTTTGTTTTTAATCTTCCGCTGTGCAATTTCTCTATCTCAAATCCGAACGTTTTCCGATATTCACCCCCCTCCCCCCCCCCCCCCCCCGTCTATCGGTTCTCTTGATCCAACAGCAGGAGCTTAAGAGGAAGATGAGAAGCAGAGTAGGCGACAAGGGAAAACGAACGGGAAAACAAGCAAGTGTGGCTGTGGGTTTCGCTGTTGTGGTTGTGCTCCTTGTGTAGCTTCTCTCTTGAGCTTTCTTGCTACTGTCTTGTGAGTGGTTCCTCCTTAGTCTCGTGTGCTTACCTTGTATTCATCTACTGAGGCGATTGTGGAGAGGTTTCTCCACAGAGAAGGAGGCGCTTGATATCCGGTGTTCACCGGGGTTTGATCTGCCGACGATCAAGGGATCGCCCACCTCACGGGCACGCCAAGGAGTAGGGGCAAGTTATCCCCGAACCTTGTACATCACGGTATTAGCGTTTGTTTGGTTTGCGTTTCCTTCTCTGCGTTGTTCTTTGTTCTGCATTTTCTTCCGCTGCTAATCTGATCACGCAGAAAACTTCAAAGTGCATCTTGTGGGTGTCTGGCTACATTCACCCCCCTCTCTAGTCATCCAAGGTCCAACAAGTCGTATTAGAGCTTGGGGCTCTGTTCACGGCTTAACACCCAAGAGTTATCAACAAGATGGCTGGAAGAGAAGGAATGAGCACAAACCGACCTCCACTCTTCGACGGCACAGATTTTCAATATTGGAAATCGAAGATGGAGTTTTATTTGAAGACAAACATGAGCATATGGTTCTCGGTCAAAGAAGGTTTCATCCCTCCAAGAGATGTTGAAGGAAAAGATCTCAATTTCTCAAGTTGGTTGGCTGAGCAAATAAGAAAGAGTGAAGCAAATGCCAAAGCGGTGGTCACTTTGCAATGCGGGTTGACCAAGGAGGAATTGATCAAGATGGGTCCTTTTACAAGTGCTAAAGATCTTTGGAAAATAATCATTGAGCTCCACGAAGGAACTCAAGACTCCCGAATAGCCAAAAAGGACCTCCTTCACAGTCAACTCCAAAATCTGTCCATGGAAGAAAATGAAAAGGTAAGTGAACTCCATGGAAGATTCAAAGAGATCCTCAATGGCCTCCACTCCATCAATGAAAAGGTAGAAAACCGGGATCTAGTAAGGTTAGTTCTAAAAGCTTTTCCAAGGAATACATTGTGGTCATCCATGGTGGATGCCTACAAGGTTTCCAAGGATCTTTCCTTAGTTATGTTAGAAGATCTATTTTGTGAAATGGAATTACATGAGATCTCTAACCAAGGCTCTGAAGAGAAAGGGGTTGCTTTTGTGGCAGGAAAGGAGGAGAAGCGCACCCATCACTTTGCTTTCATGACACTAGAGGAGTCAAAGGAGGAAAGTGATGATGAATCAAGTAGCTCCTCAACCGCGCCTTCATCATCCTCGTATGATGAAGAGGTAATATCTCCCGAGCTAGATAAGTGCTATAGAACCATTGCATGTTTATCTAGGTTGCTCAAAAAAATCCAAGAACAAAGTTAAATTGTTGAAATTGGAAGTAGAAAGCTAACATTTTTAACCTTAGATACCTTATCCTTGGTTAAAATTTTCTTCTCTTTAACCTTGGACATCTTGTCCTTAGTCAAGGTCTTTTTGCCTTTAAATGACATTTCCTTGTCATTCTTGGACTTCCCCATGCTATAGTCATATATATAGCACATTTGCATATAACTTCTCCATAACATTGAAGATCTTAGATCAATATCCTAGACTCGATTTATCATTGTTGAATTTTTAACCACCCAACACCATACCTAAATCCTTAGACCCAATTGTGAATCTATCTATTGTTTTATCTAATTTATCAAGTTTTACCCTCAAAGCTTGATTTTTTCCTTTCTTGGTTCTTAAACCTAGAATCGACATACCCACCTTGGGCATTCCTAGACCTACCCATTCTAGGCATGTGTCTCCCCTTCTTGGAATTAATGCCTTAGTCCTTTGGTCTAATGATCTTGGTTTTATTATGATATGATTTCCTAGGGTTTTGATCTACATAATTAACCATATTTTTATAATGATATCTAAAACCATAATTATGCAAGAGAAAATAATTAACATTATAATTCCTAGCATGCATGGAGAAGTTTAAATTTGAATTACATTTCAAATTAAAATTAGGGATTACCTCTCTTATCCTTGTAACTCCCCCTTGATGTGAGTTCTTCTTCTTCTCCTTTTTCTCCTACTTCCTCAAGTGCGCCAATTTCTTGAGTTCTCCACTCCTTAGGCACTTCGTGTGATAGTGTTCTTGCTCACCACACGTGAAGCACCTTATATGCTTCTTCTCATTCTTTACCTTATCCCTACAACTCATGTTAATTTTTAAATTAATTGAAGTGAGTTTAGAGTTTACCTCCTTTTTACCTAATGGACACTTATCCATGTAGTGCCCCTTTTTATTGCACCCAAAACAAATAATGTGATCTTTTAACTTTGCTTTGGTGGAGGTGAAAGTTAGGTTGACTTGTTCTTCAGCCTTTGATATCCACTTCTTCTTGCTTCGGTATCGAGGATGATGTCTCCTTTCCCTCAATCCTTGAAGTGAAGACTTCTTCTATTTCATCCTCACTTGAGGATGTGGATGACTCAGCCTCAATTCCCAATCTACTTGAGGAGGTGGATGATTCTACATCTTCTTTCTTCTCCTCCTCGGATGTTGAATTCCTCTCCTCATCCGATAGGTCCTTTTCTTCCTCTTGCACCATTAAGCACATCTCCTTGAGCTCTTCTTCTTCTTCTTCTACTCGTGTAGGGATTTCATAAAGCGCTAACATCTTGCTCTATAGTTCATGCACATTTTTATGTTCACCTACACGGCTAATCACATCGTTAGGCAAAATATTAAGTAAAATTGAAATTACCTTCTCATTTGCCTTCAATTGTGTTTGTTGCTCCTTGGTCCTATATCTTGGTCGAAGCTTCCTCCCGTGCTTATCTTTCGCGGCTTCAAATGGTTCTTCTAGTACGATCATTAGATCCTAATCCATGTTGAACCACGTCTTTGTCCGCAACCTCCAATAATCGAAACTCCCGCGATCGTAGGGAGGTGGCATGTTGATATCGTCCCTTAAGCGTTCCTCAAGTGCCATTTCCTCTAGCCTTTAGCTCTCCTAACAAGGAAGAACACACAAACCAATTTAACATGGTTCGAAGATAAAACTCCTACTCCACGACAGTCCGTGAGGTGGACGATTCGATCCGTCAGTGGATGAATCCCCGGAAAGCCTCTGGCTAGCTCGTGTAGCTCCTTATGGGTAGAGAAACCTCGTCACAACCCGTAACACACACCTGAGCACTTAGACTACTAATTGGCCTTTAACCAAAGTCAATTTCGTCAAGCCTAGTCAACTAAACCGAGTTCCCTTAAATAGTGCTCGTGGCTGAACTAGTCGTTACCAGTCGACTGGTGCCAACACCAGTCCACTAGTTCTAACCGAATCCGAACGTCATAACCCAACGTTCAAATTCCCAGCCGACACCAATCGACTGCACAAAAGATCAGTCAACTGATCTTTCTGTGTCAACTACCAGTTGACTGAACATAGCATCAATCGACTACCCAAATCCTAAACCTAGGGTTTTCCCTTCTCGAGTACAATTCTCTCAACACTTGGACCCTTACGACTCAGCTGACTCTTCACCTAGTAACCTCAACCTGTTGTCATCAAACCTTCTTCAACTTTGTCTCTCGTCCCTCGGATGCATACGAGCCTGATGCTCGTCCTCATGTCATCATTCTCGTATGTCTCGAAGTGCACTTCCCTCAGCTCATTGTTCCTACTTTGTCCACGGTCCCTCAGATGCATACAAGCCCATGGCTTGTCTTCTCATGTTATCCATCCTTCATCAGACCAAAAGCCATCTAGCTAGGCCTATGTGTATCCTGCAAACCTGCACACTCACATACACATATCAAATACAAGGGTGAACCTAACTTAAACCCTTTACCCAAACATCAAAACACATGATCACTCCTGACCATAGATTGCTCCAACAATTATATCTTCTTACTTAATGGCGGCGTCATCTCATGGAACAACAAAAAATAGACTTGTATAGCGCCTTCTGCCTTGTATAGATAGACTAGTAGGTTTCATCTCAGGTTGTGAGTTCATTTCCATGCTGGACGCCTACCAGGGGTACCACCGGGATCCTCTCACTCCTGAAGACCAAGAAAAGGTCAGCTTCGTGACGGCAAACGACACATATTGCTATAATGTCATGTCATTCGGGTTGCGCAATGCTGGGGCAACCTACCAACGTATGATGGGCAATGTCTTCAGGCATCAAATTGGGAGGAACATTGAAGTCTTTGTAGATGACATCTTGGTCAAGATAGAAAGGGGTAAAGATATGATAACCGACTTGGAAGAGACCTTCGCCACCCTGAGGGCCAACGGGCTGAAGTTGAACCCAACCAAGTATTTGTTCGGGATAAAAAGCGACGGGTTCCTAGGCTACATGGTAACAGAGAGGGAGATCAAGGCTAATTCAGATAAGGGGAAGGTCATCCTTGATATGCCCTCTCCTCACAACTTCAAGGAGGTACAGAGGCTAAACGGCATGATTACAACTTTATCCATGTTGATCTCCAAGTCTACCGACAGGACCCTACCCTTCTTCAAGATTCTGAGAAAGGTGGTCAAGTTCGAATGGGACAACCAGTATGAGAAGGCCTTTGTAGATCAGAAAGCTTGCCTGGTCGAGCTCCCCGACCTTTATAAGCTAGTGGAAGGGGAGACCTTATTCGTCTACCTATCCGCGGCCAAGCAAGCGGTGGACTCTGCACTTATCCGAGAAGAAGGCACTGTGCAGTATCCAGTCTACTTCTTCGGACACCTCTTGAAGGATGTAGAGACACACTACACCATGATGGAGAAGTTGGCCTACGCTCTGGTCTTAATGGCTCGGAGGCTCAGGTCATATTTCGTAGCACACCCAATAGTGGTTCTCACCAACAACCCGCTGGGAAGAGTTCTCACCAATCCGAAAGCCTCGGGCTTACTAATCAAGTAGACGACAGAGCTGAGCTAGTACGAGATTGAGTACCAATCCCGTACTGCCATCAAGGCACATGCCCTCTCGGATTTCATGCTCGAATCTGTCCCGGAGCCCAAAGCCGAAGGAGTCTAGAAGATCTATGTCGACGGGTCTTCCAACAACAAGCACAGTGGAGTTGGAGTGCTAATGATTTCCCCCCGAGGGGATATATTACATTTATCTATTCGACTCCACTTTAGAGCTACCAACAATGAAGCTTGAATACGAGACAATCTTAGCAGGCCTGCAAGCAGCCAAGCATGTGGGAGCTGCTCGGGTCATTGTACATTCGGACTCTCAGTTTGTGGCACAGCAAATAAAAAGCGACTTCGAAATAAAGTGTGAATGCTTACAGAGGTATGTAGCCCTTTATGAGCAGCTGAAGTCCTCTTTCACGGATGTTATTCTCCAGAAGATCTCCCGGGCTGACAATGTCAAGGCGGATGAGCTAGCCAAGTTGGTTAGATCCATCTGGGCCTGGCAGCAAGACGAGCCTAGTGCCCCTGAAGAGACTGTAGCTCAGATTAGAGAAGATGCGGAAGGCAATACCGTAACCGACTAGAGAGATCCATATGTGGAGTTCCTACGCAGTGGGAACGCTCCAACCATGGATCAAGGAGTCTGATTATTCCGCCACCTGAATGCCAAATTCACATTAGTCGGAGATCAACTATACAGGAGAGCCTTTGCCCGACCACTCCTCAAATGTGTCGGTCCAGAGGAAGCCAACTATGTGATGCAAGAAGTGCATGAGGGCATTTGTGGAAGCCACATTGGGGGAAGGTCTCTGTCTAGGAAGATTATCCTGGTAGGGTACTTTTGGCCCACTCTGCAGGCTGACGCTCTTAAGTTCGTGGCAGGATGTGAGGCCTGCCAGAGACATCAGCATGTGACTCATCGACCGACCGAGTCTCTGTGAGTCTCCATAGTGTCTTGCCCATTCGATCAGTGGGGAATGAACATTGTGGGTTCGTTTCCGATTGGACCTCAGCAAAAGAAGTTCCTGCTAGTTCTCGTGGAATATTTTTCCAAATAGGTGGAAGTTGAGCCTCTAACACACATCACGGAGGGCGTTATGATGAAGATCCTATGGAAGGATATTGTCAGCAGATACGACATCCCTCACAAGTGGTGTCAGATAATGGAAGGCAATTTGTCAGGCGCAAACTCAAACAATAGTGCGAGGGGCTAGGTATTCGCCAAGTCTTCACGTCGGTCGCATACCCTCAGGGCAATAGCCAAGCCGAGGTCGTTAACCGGGAAATCCTCAGAGGACTCAAGATAAAGCTAAATCACGTCGGAGGTAGCTAGGTCGAAGAGCTCCCCAATATTTTATGATCCTACTGTACCACTCTACGAGAAGGAACAGGTCAGAGTCCTTTTCAGCTGGTGTTTGGACCTGAGGCCGTGATTCCGGTGGAAGTAGGCGAGAAGTCCGTCCGACGGCAATACTATAACAAAGGGGACAATGATCAAGAGCGGCTGATCGACCTGGATCTGGTGACAGAGGTGCGAGATAAAGCAGTCGCTCGGTTGCTAGCATACAGACAGCGTATGCAACAAGCGTACAATCGCTGCGTGATTGCCCATAGCTTCGAAGTCGGAGACAAAGTTTGGAAGAGGATCAAGCTCGTCGGGATCCCAGGAAGCTAGAGCCACAGTGGGGCGGACCCTACATTATCACCCGAAAGCTCACAGGAGGTAGCTACTATCTGGAGGATGACAAAGGCAAGGGACTGGAGAGGCCATGACATTCCAATCATCTCCGACATTATCGTACTCAATGAGATTTTGAGTTGTCCACATTAACTTGTATTCTTGTTGGCACTGCCTTGCAGTTCAGTAAACAAAGAAGCAAATGAAATATTATTTAAAGGACCTCGAGTACTTGCCTGCTTAAACCCTACTACCTCGCGGTGCTGCGAATGCCCGAGGCAAGTAGGTCTAGTCGTGGTGCTACGGATGCTCGACCAGGAGCTGCTTAAACCCTACTACCTCGCGGTACTGTGGATGCCCGAGGTGAGTAGACCTGGTCGTGGTGCTGCGGATGCCCGACCAGGAGCTGCTTAAACCCTACTATCTCGCGGTGCTGCGGATGCCCGAGGTGAGTAGGCCTGGTCGTGGTGCTGCGGATGCCCGACCAGGAGCTGCTTAAACCCTACTACCTCGCGGTGTTGCGGATGCCCAAGGTGAGTAGGTCTGGTCGTGATGTTGCGGATACCCAACCAGGAGCTGTTTAAACCCTACTACCTTGCAGTGCTGCGGATGCCCAAGGTGAGTAGGCCTGGTCATGGTGTTGCGGATGCCCGACCAGGAGCTGCTTAAACCCTACTGCCTTATGGTGCTGCGGATGCCCGAGGTGAGTAGGTCTTGTTGTGGTGCTGCAGATGCCTGACCAGGAGCTGATTAAACCCTACTACCTCGCGGTGCTGCGGATGCCCGAGGGGAGTAGGCCTGGTCGTGGTGCTACGGATGTCTGACCAGGAGCTGCTTGAATCTCTACTACCTTGCGATGCTGCAGATGTCTGAGGTGAGTAGGTATGGTTGTGGGGCTATGGATGCCCGACCAGGAGCTGATTAAACCCTACTATCTCGCGGTGTTGCGGATGCTCGAGGGGAGTAGGCCTGGTCATGGTGCTGCGGATGCCCGACCAGGAGCTGCTTGAACCCCTACTACCTTGCGATGCTGTGAATGCTTGAGGTGAGGAGGACTGATTATGAGGATGTGAAGGCCCGACCAGGGGCCGAGATACCCTCACCACCTAGGATCGCGACCTTAAGGAGGGTTTGACGGAACACAGTGGGGGAAGTAAACTCGCGTCTCGATGACCAGATACAAAGGAGCACGACCAGACAGCTGAGGCAAAGGGACCCTAGCATAAAGGGTACAATCATTAAGCCGAGTGAAAGATATTGCTCCTTTGTTTTGGTTGTCCTTGGTGGTTTCGGTCTCTCCTATGATTGTGGGGGTAGAAGTTGACTCCTTGTGGCTACAACATAAGTGCCCTTCACTTGAAGTGTAAGAAGACCGACTCAGAATATGAAAGCGAGCCATTCAGTCCCGAATACAGCGTCACAAAAGGCTATAAGACCATAAAGATGCATACAAAAGTGAAGAGACATAGGAAAACAGGCGAGCATTCCAGAGAAAGTATTCACAAGAAGACCGAGACAAAGTGATGCAAAATACTTTCCATTTCAAATAGATGAGTACATTGTGAGTTCAAAACAGAAAAAACATACAAATGAAGAAGCAAGAGATGGATATCCCACGCTGGGAGAAAGCTCCTACAACTCCTTGTCTTCGGGTGGGAGCTCATCCCAGACATGGTTGATGCTCATGAAGCCCAGGTCGGCATCCGACTTCAAGAGTTGGGCCTTCTGCAGCTGATTGATGGCACCATGGAAGCCCTGCTTTAGGTGCTTCATGACCTGCCCGGCCAGAATATCGCCAAACTCATCAGACTCCATGAGCCGGACCTTGAACTCTACCTCGGTCTCTCTTGGCCGCGACGCCTCTTCAGCCTTGAGGTTCTGCAGTTCGGCCTCGGCTTCCTCCTTGGCTGTCCTTAACTGAGCCACCTCAGAAGACGGTTTGGCGTTGTCTTCTAGAGCCACCTTGAGTCTCTCTGAGGCGGTCAAGGTTTCTAATCGGGCTCGGGCGACATCCTCCTAGAGGTCAGTCATATGATTCAGCTGCCGCCTTGACCATCGTTTCTTTCTGGGCTAGCTGGTGCGTTTGGTCTTTTATTCGCTCATTTAAAGCTCCTGTAGACGTCTCCAGGAGTTGGATGTCTCCGGATAGTTTCTTCTCCTTTCCCTGGAGCCGATCCCGCTCCTCGGTCAGGGAGCGCAAGTCGTCCGAGAGGGCCACTGCTCTCTCGGACATCAACCGCTCCCTGTGACGGGAGCCGTGTAGGGCTGACTCTAAGGCCAGCAGGGTCTCCAGCTGGTGCTCCACTTTCACCCAGAGAGCTCTGCTGACCTCTGTTTGGAGAAGCCCCACTCGATGGGCATGGTCAACCTCGGTCTCCACCTTAAGAGCCCTGCGTGTCAGGGACTCAACCTCCCGCTAGGAATATAAGTGGCGGCTTGCGGTAAGGCAGTCTTGAGCAGCCTGTCACAGTATAGAAGAATTAGAAAACATGAATTAAAGTAACATAAACAAGTGGAGGTTCTTACCTTCAGGAGAGACTCATGGAAGTTGGTCAGAGACCCGGCCGAAGTGCGCACGACATCCCCTCCCAAGGCTCCTTGGCTCCTCGGGGCGTCGCCTCGGCTCACTGAGGGTGAGGAGTCTTTGGGCTGAGAGAGAAGCTAGACGGTAAGAGCTCCCGGAGGTACAGTTGAAGGGTCGGAGACGTCCTCGTCCGAGCTGGAGGCTCCCTCTGAAGAACAACCCTCGGCAGGGACTTCCCTGAACTACACCGGGGGAAGGATTGTGAAGCTGCTTCCAATGATGCCTGAAGCTTCTTGTGTAAGCGGTCGAGCTTCATGCGAGGTTTGGTAGGTACCACTCGCTTGCCTGTGGAAGTGTCGGAAGAGTTGGCTGGGGAAGTGCTAGGGGTCTTACCTCCTATCTCTAGAGTAGTCGTCTGCTTGAAGTGCTGAGACAGGGGGATGGTGTCCTCATCATCGAATATGGGGATGCCCTCCTCAGGGATGGAGGGGAGCTTACTGGGGTCGAAGCGGCGCAACCTCTTCCATTTTGGCGTGCGTTTCTCGTGGCATTTGCTCTTGGGTCGCCCTGAAGATTTGGGCAGCTGGGTGTTGGCTGGAGGCGCCGACTTCTCTTTATTTGCTCTCACCTCGACGACGATGAGAGGCAGGTCGGCCTCCTGGGCGGCGTCAGCCTCCTAGGGGACAGGCAGCTCCGGGGTCCCTTGGTCGGCAATCGGCTCGAGCACGGCGGGTGCCTCTGTTTGCTCCAGCGTTGCGTGCTCGCCAGATGATTTAGTACCCTCCTCTGAATCCTCGGCCGAGGAAGTTGGTGAGGTGAGAAGGGCTGGAAGAGTGTCCAAGGGCTCCTGGTTGGCTTCATCCCACTTGATGAGCCGGTTCATCACCCTCGATAGCATGATGTTCTCTGCAATAAACAAGCAATGGAACATTAGTTAGAATTAACGGGCATTGATAAGAATGATAAACTTACCGAGGTTGGGGCTGATGCTGGTGACTTTAGGGCTGAGGCCCGCTTGGTACATGAGTTCGTCACTATGCACCAGACCCGGGCCGCTAAACTCCATACCGGACAGAAGACTCCTCGCCCGTTGGTAGGATGGGTCCTGTTGGAAGTCCCCTAGTTCCGGAAGAGCAGGCAGGTTTTCCCTCCAACGATTGGGGATGAAGGGACATTGGGGTAGTCGAATGAAGAAGAACTGCTCTTTCCATCCCTTGTGGGAAGAAGGGAACCCTCCTAAGAACCTATGGCTGGGGTGCACCGTAAAGCTAAATGCCCCTCGTGAGCTAGTAGGAATAAAGAAAAAATGGAAAGAAATAGGGGGTTAGAGGGATGTCGAAGAGCTTAAAGATGATGTACACCCCGCCCATCTGAGCGAAGTCGTTGGGGGCCATTTGGTAGAGAGAATGTCAAAGTAAGTGGAGACGCTCATGAAGAAAGGGGGGAGAGGGAAATGGAGCCCTAACTTTACCTGTTCTAGGAAGAAGGTAAAGAAGTCTAGGGGAAGTTCTACAGGCGATTTGTCCACCCTAGGGACTTCTACTACCATCTCCGGAATACCGTAGGCCTCACAAGCCGTTCGTAGGGTTTTCGGCCTCACTCTAGAAGATGTGGACTCATACCACTCCAGTCGGTATCCCTCCTTCGGAGTCCCCTTCTTACCCTGGTCTTTCTTGCTCTCCTTACCCATGATTCCTAAGGAAGAAGATGAGAACGAAAAAGAAGACTTACGCGTGGGAAAGAGTCCTTAGAGGAAGAAGATGAGGATGATGTCTGCAAACGTTGCTAATCGATGATGCCAGAAGGCGGACGGACGTTCTTGCCTCCCCTTTTTATAGGGAGGAAGTCGCTTGCATGTGTATAACGGGGGCAAGGTATGTGGATGGCGATGGACATCCATCTCAAGGCGTCATCGTTGTCGAGGTGGCCGTTTGATATGGGTCTGCAGTGCATATCAACAGGAGATTGCGAAGAGAGAAGTTCGCGCACGTGGTAAAGGCTCATTCGCAAAGGGGTTTTGTCGTCATTAAGAGACCCCATGCGCTTTTAATGGACGATAGATAACTATCATTGTTGTGCCTCGAAGTTCGCAGAACCTTTTTGGAAGACTAATTCAAAGGGATCGCCTCGGACCCAGGGACGAATGTTTCGATTTCTCGGACCCGACAAGCCGCCAATGAAGTAGTAATGGATATACGGACCCACCACGACATAGCTTCTTCATTACACCACTAGTCTAATTAGTCAGCTACACTTCCTTCGATTAGTTTGAAGGGAGGGACTTGTATGGGGTTGAGCATCCCGTGGTTGACACGTGGAATGATGAAGCTATGTGTCAAGGTCCACCGAGTATGAACGACTCTCGAGACCTCCTCGGGACAGTAGACTCCCGAGACCACCTCGGGCAGGTCTACTCCTAAGACCTCCTCGAGAGAGTAGACTCCCGAGACCACCTTAGGCAAGCCTACTCCTGAGACCTTCTCGGGAGAGTAGACTCCCGAGACCACCTCGGGCAGGTAAACTCCCTAGACTCCCTGGGGGGGGGGGGGGACAAATCCTTGAGACCAACTCAGGATGGTGTAAGTCCGAGACCTCCCCGGGAAGATAGGTTCCTGAAGCTCTTCCGGGAGAGGAAATATCCCGAGACCCCCTCGGGAAAGTGGAGCCCCAAAAAGTCATAGGCCCGATAACCCGACTTCATTAACCGTTACCCTTTCCTGTTCAGGAAAGGTGACGGATAATTATTGTCATTTACATGTTGTCGGCTCAATAATCGCGGGAGTCGTTACCTAAAAGCTATCAGGTAACCGACAAGCATGGGACATGGAGGAGAATGTAGAGATACGCGCGATCAAGCCTACAGGTATATAAGGTATTCCAATCCCCTAGGTAAGGGGGTTAAGCTCTCTGAAATCACAACTCCTTAGTTCTTTTCCTACCGTAGACTTGAGTGCTGACTTGAGCGTCGGAGTGAGCTCCGTCGGAAAATCTCCAACGTGTTCCCATTAACGCTCGTGTTAATCTCGCAGGGCGAGACCTCGTTTCCTTTCGTCATCGTCTTCGTGGGCTGGACTCCGGTGATTGACCGTTCGTGTCGATTCCTTCCGGAACCAGAAACATATGCATCGTTTGAGAAATATAAAAGTTAAATGTGCCATTTAAAAAATTTTCAATTTTAAATTCATTTTTTTTCTACAAAGGTTATCCGTTGACCCTAGATGTCCTATACGGCTGGCCTTATAATCGGGGCGACCCTGGAGGTGGGTTTAGAGAGGTCAAATACCTAGGGCTCCACTTTGGTGGGTTTAGAGAGGGCAAATACCTAGGGCTCCACTTTGAGTGGGGCCTCTCTCTCTCTCTCTCTCTATATATATATATATATATAAACAAATTTAATATTTCTTTCCAAATCAATATGTGTAACAATGTGTGTGTGGACATAAAGAAAATGGCATCAATTGGCCTATTCAGTAAAATGATCATCGAAAACCCCTCAAGAAAAGGTTCTACTATGTATGTTAAGTGGCCCTGGGGCTATGGTGCAGCGGTAGGACAACTAGTCATTAATCCAGGTGTTCACGGTTCAATCCTCAGTTACGGTGTATTTTTCAAGAATTTTTCCTCCAAATAGGACGCGAATCCTGGGACGCTGGGCTTCTAGACTGCCCACCGCGAGCGCTTCCGGATTTACCCTGGTGAGAAATTTCCGTGGGGCCAAGCTGGTCATCCCAGATTTAATTTGTTTGCTGTTTGGTTCATCATTTTACTATGTATGTTATGTGAAGGATTAAAAGATACTAAGGAGTGTGTGTCAGAAAGAGAAAAAGATGTACTAAAATTATCCCTCCAGTAAAGATTCTACTGTGTTTGTCAAGTGAATAATATGAGATTAAAAAGACTACAGAGTGACAAACATCAACTATAGTTGCAAAGGAAGTAGAGAGTAGATTTAACTGAGTAATAAAAATTCAATCTAAAAAAGTTGAAGTCCGATTGCTTTATTGAAATCGAACACATTGTATCAAATTAGAGACAAGGCTCACCATTTGTTAAGAACAAAAAAGGAACCTTGAGATTGCCTGCCAAGAAGAAATTTGCGCTCTAGTCAGATGCAGAAGCAAAATACACATCCCGGAACTAAAAAAGAAAGAAAGAAACCATGAAATCATTCTATCAGTTATTTTAATTATGCACGCCAGTAAGATACAATTCTAATTCAAAAGACGTCATAGGAAACATAAAACTGTAAATTTAATCATATGCTTAAATCAAGTAATAGCATTACTGGATGCGGAGTAGAAGAGTAAAGCCTAAATATGCACGGCGATACCGTCGGCGTGAAAGAGCCTCCGCAGGGCGTGAGAGGATCCTCCGATGGTGGTTTGGTCTCGAAGAATGACACCGTCGATGTCGAAGGCGATCCTGAAGGAAGGCCTGCCAAGCCGAATAAGCCACCTCAATTAAAGCGGAAGGAAACGAATGGGGATGGGAAAAAGAGAGGAGAGGAGAGTAAAGGAAAGGAAACCTGTCGGGTTCCGGGTGAGGAAGCTGAGAGAAGGACTGCCGGAAGCGCAGGTTCTCCGGCGACGGAGAGGATCTGGGCCTGGCCCGCGATGCCCGGAGGAGAACGTGACGAAGAAACCCCATGACAGATTTGGATGCGAAGCCCTTTACGACAAAATTATTTATTTGCATTTATTTATAAAAAATGATACAATTTTATACTTATTTATTATATATATATATTGAGAAAAATAAATATAAAAGAAAATAAAAAATAAATTTATGCGTTTGCCGAGAGTCAAACCCGAGTCTATTGTTTGGAAGGCAATTATCCTTACCGTTGGACTAGAAAGGCATTAATTATTTAGTTTAGATACTAATAATAGAGTTTAACTAAGGTTCCAAGAATGAAACTTAGCTCTAATATTTTTTTAAACGTAAATTGGTTGATTAACCCTTTATAGCTCTGTATTAGACACTAAATTCTTATATGAAGTTGGTTCATAGGGCCCAACTAAGGTCCAATAGCCTACTCATCTAATAATGTTATATTCAAAATTTTAAAATGTATCAGAGTGGCGCAGCGGAAACGTGATGGGCCCATAACCCATAGGTCCCAAGATCGAAACTTGGCTCTGATAATGTTTTTTTAAAAAAATAGTTGATTAAGCAATGCTAGCAAAAGACGCTCGCTCCCAGTGCACCCATCTCAGGGTTAACACGTAGGAGATAAATCACGGGTACTATTAGCCCAAGACAATAATCTGGCGGCAAAATCAACATTTAGCGCCCCAACTTTGACGACCCATTAGGTCGTCGACCGTTTACCATGCCATTACTCATAAGAACTTCTCATCCCTAGCTAGTGGATTTTTGCCTTCCTCAGGATTCGAACTATAGACCTCGAGGCTAAGTACTAGAATTTATGAATTCTGATAGCCATATTTCATTTTTGGCGCCCCAACAACCTGACCCCTTTGGTCGTCGACCGTTGGCCGCGCCGTTACTCACAAGAACTTCTCACCCCTAGTCAGTGGATTTTTTCCTTTCCCGGGATTCGAACTCTAGACCTCCAGGCTAAGTACTAGAATTTATGAATCCTGGTAGTCAAATGAGCCTAGTGTATGAGGCTTGATTAAGCCTAGGGCTGTAAATGAATCAAGCCGTTCGTGAACTATTCGGAACTCGATTCGATAGAAGCTCGTTCGAGCTCGTTTAATAAAACTCGTTAATATTAACAAACCAAACTCAAACTCAGCAGTATTCGGCTTGCTAGCTCATGAACAGGCCCGTTAATAAGCTCGTGAGCTAGTTCGTAAAATATAAAATTAATATTTAACATTAAATATATAATTTTGATACTTTTACATTTAATAAATATAAAATATCCAATAAAATTCATTTGTATGAATAAACTCATAGATTTTAGTAAATATTTTATATTTTTTAGAATATATAATTTATTTTTCCAATAAATTGATGAATAATTTAATTAATAATTTATATTTGGTAAGTTCGTTTAGGGCTCAATTAGGCTCGAATATGCTCGCGAGTCATCACTATATTTGATAAATTAAGCTCGAGCTCGGCTCGATAATAAATGAACCAAACTCAAACTTTCATGTATTCGGCTCGGCTCGGTTGAGTCATAATTAAGCCATTATGGCTCTAGATTAGGCTCTAAATTCTAATACAAAATCTACTAATGGCCCGACTAATATCAAATAACCTATGGACAAACAATAAAATATAAAAAAAATAATTAAAACAAAAGACCCACACAAGACACTTTATAATTGATTATGTTATTCTAAATATCGAATATTCACATTTGACTTATAATCATGGCCTTTATTTTGCTACTCATGTGATAAGGTTAAGATGGTTTACATACCTAACTAAATGGATTATGATCCACGAATAGCTTTTAAAATTTGACTCCATTTGATCTAACTTAGATCTATCCCATATTTATCACAAAATATGAATTTTAAACGAGTTAAGTGGTCATTGATGTCTATTAATCCTCATTCTCCTACCTTTTTCTTCCTCAAGATACTCATTGATCAAAAGCGCATTTAAATTTCCGAAATTCTTAAATGGCACACGTAATTTTCATATTTTTTAAAGGACATACTTATTTTTCTATTTTACTCATCCCATTAATCACTGTGGTTATTTTTCTATTTTATCCATCCCATTAATCATTGTAGTGTTGTATTTAAAGAAGTGGTGCTGGATTTAAAGAACAATACCAAAGAACAACTAGACCCGACGGTGAGGTCCAATTTGGACTCGGCCTAGGTCAACGGGTCGGGTGGCTTGTTGATGCGGTTCGTCGGGTTGAACCGGAACCAACTCAGCATCCTGTTGGCCCGGTTCCGGTTCCGGTTCCAATGGCGATGGAACTACCTAACGGGTGCTTCGAATCACCCGTTCCACCGGCTCTGAGCCGCCGGTTAACCGGTAGTTTGGAGTCGTTGGAGAGGTTTTTTTGATTTTTTTATTCTTTTCAACGGTTAAGATTATTTGACCTTTTTTGAACAATGGCTATGATTTAGTAACCGTTATGATCCAATTTGTAAAGGAATGCTTTTGTGGATTTTGAATGTCTTGATGGGAGTAAAGGAATGGAAGAATGTGAGAAACACAATGCAAAAACAGAGAAAAAAAAAGAAAAGAAATGAAGAAGTGTGCCAAACTTGATGGATGGTGTATCAAAGTATAAGTGGTGAGTATTGAAAAGTTAAGATTACCTTTGGAGAAATCTGATTTATGAATGTTGTATGGTTTCTAACTCCATGAGGAGAAGTTTGAAAGGAATGGGAGCTCATTAAGGTTAGTCTTTAGTAGTACTCTTCAAGCCTACCAAAATATTTTCATTTAGACATGGAATTGGTAAGTAGAATTGTTTCCAAAAATTTCAATTGTTGTCATGATTTAAGTGGAGATGAATGAGCTAGATTTGGTTGTGGGATGTAATGTAGCTGCAGAGAAAAAAAAACAACAATGTAGCTGAAGAAAAATAGAAAAAAATAGAAATAGAAAGAAAAGAAGAAGGAAAGAAAAGAAAGAAAAGTTAAAGAGATCATGAAGGTTCAAAAGATGGATGGATTACTGAATTTGAAGTCGAGAATAAGAAGCTAAATGGGTTGAGAATTGGTGATGAGTAGAAGGAAGGAAAAATTCAGGCAAAAATCAGTTTCAGAATTCTGATTTTAGCTACTGATCAGTCCCTGATCGGTCTCCAGTCCGATCAGGGAGAACCAGTCCGGTCAGTGGATCGATCAGAATATGTCTGATCGGTCGCTGGACCGATCCAAGAAGCTGGCACAACACAGAATTTTGTTTTCAGCAGTGAACCTCCTCCAATTCAGCTCATACTCACTCACATTGGTTCAAAATTCATAAGAGGCTACCTTAAGAGGGCAAAGAACATCTAGAGATAATTTTGAATATCCAAGTTTCTATTTCCCCTTACTTATCCATATTTCTTTTTCATGCTATATCTCTTTATCTAATTACTTTTCATATCATATTATATGTCTTTATTTCCTTTATTATTAGTTTTGGTATCAGAGTTCATGGAAAATTCTTTTTCATTCTATTCATCTCATACTTCTTTATTGAATTCTAATAAACCATTGTAGATTTGGATCCAAGGCAAAGAATGATGGAGGAGAGTAGATAATAAGCAAGCTTATGGTAGTTCAAGAAACATGTTGTGTGTGAGTGAGCTCCACTTCCATTGAAATGTAGAACTTAGGAAGAGAGCCCCGAAAAATCCCTTTGGAAAGGTTTGTGTGTTGATTTCATCTCAATGAGTCATGACGGAGGAAGTAAGCTAAGTTGTTGATTTAAGGACAAGAAGCTAGTCTATTAAGCTTAGATTTTTGAGAATTGACAACCCTTGGTAATTTCTTTTCAATTGCTTCTTACAATGATTGAGAATAATCTAGGGGGGATACATTTTAGTTCTTAATAGCTTGTGCGGGACACCCAAGAATAAGTGTGGGGAGTTGATAACTTTCATTTTGTTGATTAAATTAGGCCTTCAAATTTATGTTTTGATCTACTATTTTATGCTCAAGTTTGCATTTATATAAGGTTTCATGAATTATCTCTATTTGGCTTAAGATTCAATTCTTTCTATATTTACTATATTTTGGCACTAAAATTTAATATCACTTTGTAGGGATCGGATGATCATGGACCTGGATCATATGAGGTCAAACTTGGGTCAGAATTGGATTCGGATCAAAGGGATCAAGAGCTGGATCAATATGGGTCATCCATTTGAGATAACGGTTAGATCTAAGCCATTCGCCAACTTCCGATCGATTCAAGCTCAAGATAGACTTAATCAAGTTCATCGATCAAGATCTGAAAGTTTGGGCCAGATCAGATTTAATCCAGCCGTTGGATCGAGCTCAGGAGGAGCCTTAACCGTCCGTTTAAAGATCAGAGCATTCTGAGCCATTGGATGCAGGTCCGGTTGATCCGAGTTGAGGAGGAGCAGATCTTGACCCTTGATCAAGATCTGGAGAGTTCGGGTTCGATCTGGATTGATCGGACCGTTGGATGAGATTGGAGAAATCTGGGCCGTCGAAATTCAAAATAGGCAGTTATATCAGAAATTCCCTCTGCGGAGCGTGGGGTCGCCAGATCGCGTCTCTGTTTCATTTCAATTCTTCTTCGTTCTTCAATTTTGATCGGAGGCGGCCACCAGATCAAGTTCATCATCGGATTTCAATCATTCAAGCTTGTTGTTGTGAGAGGATCGCATTTCATCCGAGTCTGAAAGCTTCGGCGAGGGTTTCTCTGTGAGCTATCTCCATCTGTCCAACCTTCATCCAATTTCGTTTCTTCTCCAATCGGGCCAACGCAGAGGGGTTCTCTGAGCTGGGGCGAAGTTCCTTGAGCTACCACACGCCATCCGAATCAACGCAGAAGGGAGGATCAGACGGAGTTCAGTTTGCACTAAAAAGCTATGCGATCCAATCTATGCAGCTAAGTTTGATTGATTCTCGGGCGAGGGGGTTCCGAGCTCGAATCCTTGGGTGACAGCAAGGAGAAATCTCGGTGAAGAGCTCGAACTGGTGTTTGTAATTTGTAAATTCGTTTCTGATTTCAGTTCTGCATAGTTTAAGTTTTGTATCAGCTCGCAGTTCCAACACAGATCAGTCCTTGGCCGATCCAGATCCACCTGATCGGTCATCCGACCGATCAGGCTTACATCTGATCGGTCCGCCAACTGATCAGGAGTTTTTCTGCGCAATAAATTCTGTTTTAGTTTACAGCTTGCGCCAATTCTTCCTTTCCGAATTTAGATACAATTTTAGTTTTATTTCTGCAATTGATATTAGTTTATATTTCAATCTTGCAATTTCCATTTGTTTGTTCAATTCTCTTAGTTGGTTAAGTTCCTTAATTGCAATTTCCTAGTTAAGCTTGTTTAGTTAAGCCTATTTCATTTCACTACATTTTCATCCTTAAGTACAAAACAAAACCCCAGTTCTTATTTGAAAACCCAAAACAATTAACGACTCATAAATGCGAGCTTAAATCAAACATTCATTCAACTAGCCCTAGGAAAAATACGACCTGTGGCCCCTATACTACTCATTCTACTTTTGTGAGCTAGGGTTTTTAGTTTCTATAAATATCTAAATTTGAGACCCACATTCGTGACAACACACTCTATATTTGGGTTGCATCAGTGCTCCAGACATATGACTGGAGACGAGTCAAAATTCACCAAACTAAATACAAGGACCTAGGAACAGTAACGTTTAGCAACAACGCTACACTTAAGGTAATTGGTTCAGGTAACATTGAACTGAGCTCCGACTTTACTATCAAAAAGGTCCTTTTGGTTGACAGTTTTGAATTTAATTTACTCAGTATTAGTCAGCTATGTGATACTGAATACTTAGTCATTTTTACCAACCAAAACTACCTGATTAGGAACTTACAAGACCTAAAAGTTACCCTAAAAGGACTTAGGAAAAATAACATCTATGTCATAAACCTACCTACCTCACTTAAGTGTTATCTAGCTCAAATAGAAGAAACTAATCTCTAGCATAGGAGATTAGGACATGCTAACCTAAAGTTAATCTCCAGACTCAGCCAAAATGGACTAGTTAAGAGTATACCCAAACTTAGGAATCTTGAAAATTCAGTTTGTAGTCCATGTCAACAGGGTAAACAGATCAAGTCTACCCAAAACTTACCCAGCCTGACCTGACCCAATTTGTACTTGAGCTCCTACACCTGAACCTATTTGATTCTCATGGAGTCAACTCACTAAACGGAAACCGGTATTGCTTAGTTATAATTGATGACTATTCTAAATTCACTTGGGTCCAATTTCTTAAAACCAAAGACCAATGTCTTGAATCCTTTAGAACTTTAACTAAAATCGTTGAAAATAAAAAAGATACCAAAATTAAAAGAATTCGAAGTGATCACGGGGCGAATTCGAAAACTTAAAATTTACTGAATTCTGCAACACAAATGGATATTTTCATGAATTTTCCTACCCTAGAACCCCAACAAAATGACCTAGTTGAAAGACAAAATAAAACGCTCCAAGAAGCAGCTCGGACCATGCTTAATGAATATAACTTGGCTAACCATTTTTTGGCAGAAGCAGTTAGTACTACCTGCTATATTCAAAAGAGGGTCCTAATCAATAAAAGACATAATAAGACCCCCTATAAAATATATTATTATAAATCACCCAACCTACGTTATAAAGTCCACATCTTAAACACAAAAGACTACTTAGGTAAATTCCAATCCAAGTCTACCCTTGGTGTATTTTTAGGGTACTCAACCTCAAGTAGCGTCTATAGAGTTTATAACAAACAAACCCTTAAGATTGAAGAAACTACTAATATAATATTTAATGAAGAAAACCATCTAACCCAATCAATCAATCAAACTCAAATCAACCCAACTTAACTAACCCAAAAGATGATAAGTCTAGACCAGACCAAATTACTGACTCACCAATTGAATCAATTTCTGAACCAGTCTTAGACTTAACTACTGAACCGGTCCCTGAACCAAATTTAATGTCACCTACTGAACTGATCGTTGAACCATCCCAAAACCTACCAACCGAACCTGAAGTTGAACCAAGTTCTAGGAGACCTAAGAAACCTAGACTAAATCACTCAACTAACCAAATTATGGGTGATCCAACCTTAGGGGTCAGAACAAGATCCTCCTATAGAAACCTAAGTCAGGTTGCACTGATTTCAAAGATTAAACCTAAGACCATAGAAGAGGCCTTACCTGACCCAGACTAGATCATTGCTATGCAGGAAGAACTAGCCCAATTTGATAGAAACCAAGTCTGGGACTTAGTACCTAAACCTGAAGGTAAGTTTATTATAGACACTAAGTGGGTGTTTAAGAATAAGTTGAATGACCAAAGTGAAATAGTGAGAAACAAAGTTCGCTTAGTGACTAAAGGTTTTAGTCAAGTTGATGGGTTAGATTATGATGAAACTTATGCCCCTGTAACTAGACTTGAGTCAATTAGAATGATGCTAGCCTTTACAGCCCATAGAGGATTCAAATTATACCAAATGGATGTTAAGCCTGCTTTCCTGAATGGATTTGTAAAAGAGGATTCATTTTACGTATCCTATTAATCACTGTAGTACTGTATTTAAAGAAGTGGTGCTACACTTAAAGAACAATACCACTTTATTGCTATTGATGGGGTTGAATGCCTCGTGGCGGGCACGTGGGCGAAGAAGTTGTGTGGCAACATCCACCGAGCCGAAACGATTCCCTTGTTGTGACACCCGAGTCTCTCTCGAGAAAGGGAACTCAGAGACCAACTCGAGTAAGTATAGCCCCGAAGATGGCTCCAGAAAGATACACCCCCGAGCTCACCTCAGGGGGTAAGTCCCCGAGTGCACCTCGGAGAGATGAATGCCTGGGACCCCCGAGCCGAACAACCTTGAGATCACCTCAGGATAGTGGAGCCCAAGGAATGCTCAAGCAGAGGTCCGTTTTCCTCAGATCGGTAGGTTATCATTATCCATCATTACGGAATAATTACGACCCATGATAAGCGGTCATCAGAGCCTTAATCATCACAACGACCCAGATTGAAGAACCGGGGGGACCGTTACCAGGATGATCCATTAACCGATAATCGAGGGGATGTGGCGAAGGTCGTGGAGACTCGTGGATGTCCGCCGCAGATATAAAAGGTATTCCAACCGCTCCGGTAAAGGGGGTTTTAGACATTCTTTACTACACATTTACTGTCTTGCCTTTCCTCCATCTTCTCCATCGAAGCACTGACTTGAGCGTCGGAGTGGGCTTCGTCGGACAACCTTCGGCGTATTCTCCTAACGCTTGTGTTAATCCCACAGGGTGTGACTTCTTCTTCAATCGTTAGCGTCCGCGTGGGCAGAACTCTGGTGACTGGCCGTCGATGTTGATTCCTTCTGGAATAAGTTTGGCGTCGTTTGTGGGAATCCAATAAAGCTCCTAAAGGAGCTAGTACCGATGGCAAAGCCGGTGGGACAGTCTATGATCCTGACAAAAGAGGAACTTGTTTGCCGAGGGACTACCACCATCAAAGAAACGCTCCGGTATCCACAAGAGGAGCCTGTCGATTGACCACGAGGGGCTTTGGATCAAAGGGAGATTCCCGTGGTCTACCTAGACCCCCCCTTACAGAGCCTTATCGAAATTCTGCGAAGCCTTGCAAGTGGATCTCGTCGACTAGCAAGAAGATGAAGGGCCCAAGGAGGAACGGAGGGAGGTCGAGAGTGAGGAAGTGCAGATTCACCCTCAACAAGGAGGGGGAGTTACGCGGATCACCATCGACCTTGCACCAAAACTAAGAAGTCGTCTCGTAGATTGTCTCCGGAGCCACAAAGATGTCTTTGCCTGGGCCGCCGAAGAAATCAAAAGGGTTCCCCCGGCGTTAGCCATGCATCATCTGCATGTTACCCCAGGAGCCCGACCTGTGAAACAGAGGCGGAGGCACTTTACACCAGAGTAAGATAAGGCTATCCGAGACAAAGTTCAGAAGTTGTTAAAAGCCGGACACATCAGAGAAGTTCAATTCCCGGCCTGGTTAGCTAATGTAGTCCTCATCCCTAAGTCAGGAGGAAAATGGCGGGTTTGCATCGACTTTCGTGATTTGAATAAAGTCTACCCCAAGGATTGTTATCCACTGCCTCGAATAGACCGGTTAGTAGACTCTACAGCCGATTATGAGTTTACCTCAATGTTGGATGCCTATCAAGGCTACCATAAAGTCCCGCTCACTCCCGAGGACCAGGAGAAAGTTAGTTTTGTGACGGGCGACGACACGTATTGTTATAACGTCATGCCTTTTGGCTTGCGCAACGCTGGTGCCACGTACCAGCGGATGATGGACAAAGTCTTCAGGTGCCAGATTGGAAGAAACATCGAAGTATATGTGGATGATATCTTGGTCAAGACTGACAAGGGAAGCGACATGATAGCCGACTTAGAAGAAACTGTTGGTGCAGACAGCACCCAAGTCAAACCTGTGTTTTGATATTGGCAAAGGATTCAAAGTTAAGTGTTATTTGTTGTCTAATATGCTCATTAAGTGTGCAGGAAACAAAGTCCTAGCGAAGGGCTACTAGGCACCTGGCGAAGGAATGCCAGGACACAAAGCCCTAGCGAAGGACTGCTAGGCACCTGACGAAGGAATGCCAGGATACAAAGCCCTAGCGAAGGACTGCTAGGCACCTGGCGAAGGAATGACAGGATACAAAGCCATAGCGAAGGACTGCTAGGCACCTGGCGAAGGAATGCCAGGATACAAAGACCTAGCTAAGGACTGCTAGGCACCAGGCGAAGGACAGCTTGGTACTGAAGACCTAGCGAAGGACTGCTAGGCACCAGGCGAAGAACAACTTGGTACTGAAGACCTGGCGAAGGACTGCTGGGCAAAAGTCCAACCGGAGGAGCCGGTTGGCATCAGGTACATTCTCCCGAGAGGAGTAGGTGAGGATGCGTTCCCCGTCTAGAGGGAACAGCAGGCGTCGGTTCGACCTAGGGCTCCATTTTGGAGACCCAAAGTCAGAACCAAGACATCTAAGGCTGTATAAACATAATACTCTATTGCTTTATATTGTTTTGGACTAACCCAGGATGTAGGACCGAAGGAACGTGTGTCTGCAGCTCAGAATGCCCAAAGGAGAGAGGCAAGTAGCTGAGCAGGGCGCCCTCAGTGTCCCGGGCGCCCCCAAGGCCAACACAAAACAAGCGAAGCAACAAGTGCTTCGGCTGCTTACTGGCCGGGGCGCCCTCAGTACCCAGGGCGCCCCCTGTGCCCAGGGCGCCCCATGCCTACGCCAGCGAAGCCGATTACCCTTATCCAGCCGAGAAGCCTGCGCTGAAGGAGTCAAACAGGGCGCCCCCAGCGTCGCGGGCGCCCCAGTGTCAAACCTCAGCCCTATTCGAGTGGGATAGAGGTTGACCGAGAG
Organism: Boesenbergia rotunda; assembly: GCA_024364735.1. Lineage (NCBI taxonomy): Eukaryota > Viridiplantae > Streptophyta > Magnoliopsida > Zingiberales > Zingiberaceae > Boesenbergia > Boesenbergia rotunda. The sequence goes on along the minus strand of JAGFNQ010007257.1, from coordinate 29,570 downwards.
AAAGGGGGATCGCGTGACACGTGGGGGGCACCCCCGACGTCCAGGGCGCCTCGAGGTGCTATAAATAGCACCCAACGCCAAGGCTTTCAAGAATCCAAGTTCTTGAACGCATTCGCGCTCTTCTGCTTCCGCGCTCTGCTCCGGCAACCTCCCGACTCGAGATACAAGCGCCGACGACGTCCTACTGCTCTGGAAAAAGTAATCTACACCGGACGTCGGAAAAAAGAAGAGTTTAATTTCAGTACTGCACTTTAACTGTAATACTATTTCTGTAACTGATTTTGCGCGATTATAGTATTGCCCGCAGTAAACGGTCAGCGACCGTGGGCCTTGGAGTAGGAGTCGACCTAGGCTCCGAACCAAGTAAAAAACTTGTTGTTTGCATGTTTTTGTTTTTAATCTTCCGCTACGCATTCTATTTTCCAATCCAAACGTTTAACGATATTCACCCCCCCTCTATCGTTTATCTCGATCCAACAAGTGGTATCAGAGCGGGGTAGTTCAAACTTGGTGCAACCACCAGTTTGAAAGTTTTTTCGGATTTACGAATTCTTTTTATTTCTTTTCTTTTTCTTTAATCGAGGTGGTGCAACACCACTCGATTTTTATTTCAAATAAATAATAGCTGTGGGTGGATTTAAAATATTCTTACGCATTTTTTCAATTTTGAATTTTCATTTTTTCACCATAAGTTAGAATTGATAAAACGATCAAGTTTTGAAAATTTGACATAAATTTTTTTATTATTATTTTAATATTTTTTCTCGAAATTCGTGCTACCTTAAATCAAGTAAATTTTTTCCCAAACATTGAATTCCTACTGTTTCATCATTAATCAGAATTGACAAAATCAACATTTTCAAAAATTTATCATAAATTGTTTTAATTATTATTTTGTCTCGAAATTCGTGCAACATTTATTTTGGGCTATTTTTCCCTTCTCCCGCACTACTAATCCAAGACCAAGTCTTGGTATATTTCTGTTATTTCTTTTGTGTGAAAGGATTAAACTAAATGGCCAACCATGAGTGGAACAGTGCCCATCCACCACTATTCTCCGGCGAGAACTTCAAGTTTTGGAGATGTCAAATGGAGTCCCTTCTGAAGGCCCACATGGACTTATGGTGGATCATCCAAACGGGATTCTCTTTTCCCGTAGAAGATGAGTCATCAATCGAGTGGGATAAACTGGATGAACACATCCTCAATCAAATCGAGACCGATGCAAGGGCAACTGCAATCCTACAATGTGGCTAACCAAGGAGCAACTCGAACTAGTAAGTCCATTCAGATGTGCCAGAGAAATTTGGGATAAACTAATCAATCTACACGAAGAGAGCTCCAGCATTGAGAACTTTGACTCCGGATCAGAAGATGAGAAAGAATCCATACTTGACTGCGAATTCAAGCCACAGTCAGAAGACGAATTGACTGAGATAAAAATGGTAACCAATTTCGAATCTTCTTTTGAATTACAATTAAATAATCAGACTGATACTATAATGGTCGAGGAAGGTATAATTTTCATTGCAGGGAAAACTCCAAGAGAAATGCAAAAGAGACCTCAACCAGTACCTGAGTCCGACTCAGACTCAGAATCTGACGGCGAAGGAAGGGATCCTTGGAAACTGGTCTGGTTGGCTCGCGACCACTACAGAATGCCAAAGAAACAATCAAGCAAAAGAGAGATGGCTAGAATCAAGGGGGAGATTCCCAACCGGGAATCAAAAGGTAAATTTATAGTATTTAAAAATCCAATATTTACCTTGAATAACATGATTAACTCGTATAAATTAGTTAAGGTCAATACGTTAGAAAACTTAATTCACAACCATGCTAATTTTAAAAACCCAGAGTTTTATTTCGATTATGATGTAACTTAGATCATTTTTGTCTTGTTTGCTTTAATTGTGTGTTGCTTTTTATTTTATTTTTTTGTTGCTTAGAAATAGGATTGGCTAGTATAAGGATTGAACCAACTTAACTGAAATTTGAACAACATAGTATTGGGTGGAGGTGAGATGATAGTACGTTAGGGAAGCCTTTTCTAATAAGGTCAAGTATACACTACTTGGTCTCTTTAGACTGGTGAAACTAGCCGAAGCTACCGATCCAAGACCCAAACTAGTTAGACCAAAGTTTACCAAAAAGTAATTTTGAAGATGAAATTTCACTAAAAGGCTTTGTCTAGGAAAGGGTTGATGATCCAATAAGGCTACGGCCAAAGAAGGCCTTGTGCCTCGCCAAGACCTGGAAGCCAATTTTTGAAATTCAAATTCAATTTACTCTTTGTTAAATTCGAATCTAACACAAATTTTCAGTTAATTTTAGATTCAAATATCTCTTTTCAAAATAAATTTAAATTGGATTTAAAAATTAATTTAACTTTTCAAAATTAATCATGACCTTTTCAAAATAAATCTTTCTATTAAAATATGTATCTCACAAAACAGTTAAGGATATCCTGTTTTGTCACTTAGAAATGGATGAGATGCTCAGGACCTAAAAGTTTAGTCCAACCCAATCAACCATACAAATCAAATTCAACTTAATTATTCTCAATTAATTATTCTCAAATTCAACTTAATTATTCTCAATTAATTATTCTCAAATTTAACTTAATTATTTTCAATCAATTATTTTCAAAATTCAACTTAACAATTTTTAAAATTCAAAGTTAAAATTCTAATAAATTTCAAAATCCTCAAAAATCATTTTAACTTTTAAACTAAGGTTTAATGTTTCAAAATTAACCATTTTTTTGTTAAAATTAAGTATTTGTCTCACACAACCCATAAGGTTAACATGTTTGACCACGTAGAACTGGGTGAGACATCTAGGACCTAAAAGTATGATTCACTATCCTGTTAAATAAAAAAGTTTGCAAAAGTTATTCAAACTTACCTCTAATTTTTAATTTATTGTACTGTACCCTACTTTTTCATTCATCACATTTTTTTTGTCAAATATCACAATAAATAGAGTCTAGGGCTTGTTCTGATTTAGTCATTAACTTGGTCAAAATAGTCAACCCTAGTCCACATAGTCAAACCTGGTCAACACTGAAGTCCCTTAAGGAACATAGGTAAAAGACAGACTGTGTCGAATACAGGGGGAGTTCTTCTTAAATTTTTTTTTAAAAAATTCAAAATTTTCAAAAACCTTATGCTTTAAAACTTATTCAAAAACCCTCGATATCACTATCTCGTTGAAAAATTATCATCATGATTTTCGAAAACTGTGCTATCATTTCAAGTTATGTTTTCAAAAATTTATCTTGAAAGTTATCATACTCAGAAGATTGTTCAAAATTATTCTTTTGATTTTAATAAACCCTAAAGACACAGAGGAAGGTCCACTTCATGATCTACAAGGACTCCTAGGATGTGTCAAATTTAGGGGGAGTTTGAGTCAAAAGAATTTCTGGAATGTTTTTATTAATAATTATTTGTTTTGAAATTTAAATCAAACCCTAAAACTCAGAGGAAGATCGCTTGTAGTCAACAAGCTTCCTAGGACTGAGTCAAGCTTAGGGGGAGATTAAATTAAAAGAATTATTGAATATTTTTTCAAAATTATATGTTTTCATGCACTGCAAGTTTAGAGTCCTTTTGAAAACTTAAATAATTTTTGTTCTAAAATACTATTATTTTATTTTTCAAAATTCTTGTGACTTATAAAGATACTTTTATAATATTTACTTGGGTTGGAGAAATTTCTAAGACACTTAGGAAAATGTCCTTGTAGTCAATAAGATTTTCTAGGATTGTGTAAGACTGGAAAAGAAACTTAGTCAAGTAAAATATTATATTTTCAAAATGCATAATACTTTTATTTTCAAAGTCTAATAGTTTTCATTATTTATATTTTTCAAAGTCTAATAGTTTTCAAAAATAGTACTTAGACTTTCCAAAAAGGCTCAATCTGTTTTTTTTAAAAGTACTTGCATATTTTTCAAAAATGCATAATTTTAAAAAAAAAGTACTTATATTTTTCAAAAATTGCATAATATCTTTCAAAAGTACTTCTATTTTTCAAAATATAATGTTTTCAAAAAGTACTAATACTTTTCTAAGGCAATAGTATTCTAAGTACGTGAATTTTCTAAAAACTTGCCTACAAATACAAAATATTTTTTTCACAATACTTTTCAAAGTGGAGTTTTCATTGGTACAATTTAAGCTGCTTGCTATACTTTCAGAATTATAACAAGTATTTTTATTTTCAAAGCTCATAAACTCTGATACACACATTTCTTTCTTAAATCTTCTTTCAAAACCTCCTTATTGATATATGGCCAAGGGGGAGAGAAATAGAAAAGAGAGAGAAATTTTTTATCTCGTTTTCACAAAAAGCTAAGTATTTCTAAGTGCTTTAAAATTGGTCTAAGAATTATTTTAAAAAGTACTTTAAAAATTTCTAAGTACATCAAACTGTTTTTAAGTGCCAAGTGCTATTAAAATCTCAAACTACTTCAAGTGTTTTCAAGTATGTCTAAATGTTTCAAATGTTTTTAAGTACATGTTTCTTTTCTAAGTAAAATCTTTCTTAGTAAATTTGTCTGAGCAAAAACTTTTTGAAAATTTTGACAAATAGTTCTAAATAAAGATTTTTTTAAAAACTTGTTTAGAACTTTTTTTAAAGATTTTGTTTTTCAAAATACACAAAGTATTTCCAAACAAAGTCTTTTAAAACAAATTTTCTCCCAATTCTCAAAGTTGAACCATTTGTTAGGGAAATTTGGCTTCAAAATTTTGCCTAAGTAAAATTCTTTTTGCAAAGCCAAGTAAAAGTTTTGTAACAAAATTTAGGTTTGCAAAAACTTTTTACTTTACCTTGTTCACCCATGTTTTTTTTTGATATATGTCAAAGGGGGAGGAAGGATCAAAGTTAAGTGTTAAGTTAAGTATTTTATAACACAATGATTCAGGGGGAGTATGAGAAAAAAAAATTTGCTGTTCAAATTACATTGGTTTTAGACTGTTCAGAACTGCTATGTTTTATTGGTCTTAACCCTCTTGCTTAAACTGTTGTAATTTTTATTTAACATTGAATCGTGTTGCCATAAATCAAAAAGGGGGAGATTGTTGGTGTAGACAGCACCCAAGTCAAACCTGTGTTTTGATATTGGCAAAGGATTCAAAGTTAAGTGTTATTTGTTGTCTAATATGCTCATTAAGTGTGCAGGAAACAAAGTCCTAGCGAAGGGCTGCTGGGCACCTGGCGAAGGAATGCCAGGACACAAAGCCCTAGCGAAGGACTGCTTGGCACCTGACGAAGGAATGCCAGGATACAAAGCCCTAGCGAAGGACTGCTAGGTACCTGGCGAAGGAATGCCAGGATACAAAGACCTAGCGAAGGACTGCTAGGCACCAGGCGAAGGACAGCTTGGTACTGAAGACCTAGCGAAGGACTGCTAGGCACCAGGCGAAGAACAGCTTGGTACTGAAGACCTGGCGAAGGACTGCTGGGCAAAAGTTCAACCGGAGGAGCCGATTGGCATCAGGTACATTCTCCCGAGAGGAGTAGGTGAGGACGCGTTCCCCGTCGAGAGGGAACACTCATGATCGTTCTATAATTGATGAATTATAGACGACCAACATAAATCGAAAGCCTATTTAGTCACACGCACTACGAGTAATCCGAGGGATTTAAAACGAGTTGAAAATTGGATTTTCCGATCAAGAGAGATAAGTCGAATCTGAATTTATCAGAGACGCATCGAAAGCATAAAATGACTAAGTCTTTTGAAGACTTATTGGACGAATGAAATGAGTTTAATTCGTACGGTTACGACATTGGTTTGGCCGACCAAAGAGGGCCCCCACCCTCTTTGGTTTGGCCGGCCACAATAAGAGGGAGAACCAAATTGTTTGGTTCAAATTATAAAATAAACCGCGCGTGGTTTTTTTTATAAAATTATGGATAAAGAAATTTATATAAAAAAATTTATATAAAGAGATTTAATTTCATGGAAATTAAAATAAACCTTGGATTGATTTATTTTATTTTATAAAATCAATAATGGATTGATTTACCATGATAAAGAAATTTATAGAAATTTATTCTTTTTATGGAAATTAAAATGAACCATGGATTGGTTTATTTTATTTTATAAAATCAATTATGAATTGATTTTTCTATGATAAGAAAAATTTATAAGATAAATTTCTTGTAAAATTTATTCCATAATAAAAGGGAGACATGGTTGTTTTTATTATAAATTAAGTTATAATAAAAACATGGCATAACGGAATAATTCATAGAAAAATTTATAAGATAAATTTCTTATGAAAAATTTATTCCGTTAAAAAGGAGACTTGGCGATAAAGAGGCTACTATATAAAGGTGCAAAGACAAGGCTTGGAAATCAATTCAAGAGATCAAGGATTCTTGCCTAGCCTCTCTTCCTCTCCTTTTCTCTCTCTCTCTCTAGGGCCGGCTACCCTCTCCCTCTCCTAGGGCCGGCTACCCTCCCTTCCCTTGCCGTGAGCCACCACCAAGAAGAGGCCGAAGAAGAAGAAGAAGCGGGGCGCGACTCCTTCCTTCCTCCCGGAATCTTGATTCTGTTTTTCTTTTGGTGGTTAGTTTTCCATCTCTTTCTTGTTACTCTTGTCATGCTTTTGGAGAATCTAGTAGTTCTTGTCGGCACGAAACTTGTGGCTTTGCGAAGTCATCCCGAAGAGAACTCGGCGTGGACGCGAATAGAAGCGAAGCTTCCAAGGGACGCTACGGTTGGATCTCGTCCCTTACTTCGAGTTACGCGAGGTATTGAGTAAATTAGTTTACTTTCTGCAAAATTTTAATTTATGATCATGTCTACACATCATAAGGTTGCATGCTAGATACATGGTTAAAATAATTTGAGAAATTATTTATGCTAATTCTTCCGCTGCACGTAATTATTTTTTTTAATTACGAACCCGTATCCATGTCAACATGCACCCGGTCCCAACACGATTACCCTTATCCAGCCGAGAAGCCCGCGCTGAAGGAGTCAAACAGGGCGCCCCGAGCGTCGCGGGCGCCCCCAGTGTCAAACCTCAGCCCTATTCGAGTGGGATAGAGGTTGACCGAGAGAAAGGGGGATCGCGTGACACGTGGGGGGCGCCCCCGACGTTCAGGGCGCCTCGAGGTGCTATAAATAGCACCCAACGCCAAGGCTTTCAAGAATCCAAGTTCTTGAACGCATTCACGCTCTTCTGCTTCCGCGCTCTGCTCCGGCAACCTCCCGACTCGAGATACAAGCGCCGACGACGTCCTACTGCTCTGGAAAAAGTTATCTACACCGGACGTCGGTAAAAAGAAGAGTTTAATTTCAGTACTGCACTTTAACTGTAATACTATTTCTGGAACTGATTTTGTGCGATTATAGTATTGCCCCGCAGTAAACGGTCAGCGACCGTGGGCCTTGGAGTAGGAGTCGACCTAGGCTCCGAACCAAGTAAAAAACTTGTTGTTTGCATGTTTTTGTTTTTAATCTTCCGCTACGCATTCTCTTTTCCAATTCGAACGTTTAACGATATTCACCCCCCCTCTATCGTTTCTCTCGATCCAACAGAAACATTCGCCACCCTAAGGGCCAATAGGCTGAAATTGAACCCCGCTAATTGTTTGTTCGAGGTGAAGAGCGGTCGGTTCCTGGGTTACATGGTAACAGAGAGGGGGATCGAGGCTAACTCAGAAAAAGTAAAAGCTATTCTGGATATGCCACCCCCTCGCAACTTCAAGGAGGTACAGCGACTGAATGAAAGAATCACAGCGCTGTCCAAATTCATCTCCAAATATGTAGATAAGACCCTGTCATTCTTCAAGATTTTGAGAAAGGCAGCTAAGTTCGAGTGGGATGAACAGTGTGAGAAAGCCTTTGCAGATTTGAAGACTTATCTAGCCGCACTCCCCATGCTCTACAAATCGGTGGAAGGGGAGACCTTGTTTGTCTACCTATCGGCCGCAGAGCAAGCGGTAGGTTCGGCGCTCATTCGAGAACAAGACAGGGTACAATATCCCATATACTTCTTCGGACATCTCCTAAAAGATGTCAAAACACGATACACCATGATGGAGAAACTGGCTTATGCCCTGTTCTTAATGGCCCGGAGGTTAAGGCTATATTTCTTAGCACACCCCATCGTGGTCCTCACCAACAGCCTGCTTGCATGAGTCCTCACTAATCCCGAAGCTTCGGGCCAGTTGATCAAATGGACGACGGAGTTAAGTGAATACAGTATTGAGTATCAGCCTCGCGTCGCTATCAAGGCACAAGCCCTCTCAGACTTCATGCTGGAGACCATCCCGGAGGTCGAGGCCAAAGGGATGTGGAAGATCTATGTGGATGGGTCCTCCAACAGCCAACACAGCGGGGTTGGGGTGTTAATGGTTTCCCCTCAGGGAGACACATTACATTTATCCATCCGGCTACACTTCAAAGCTACTAACAATGAAGCTGAGTACGAGGCGATCCTGGCGGGCCTGGAAGCAGCTAAGCACCTGGGGGGTAGTCGGGTTATTGTATATTCAAACTCTTAGCTTGTGGCGCAGCAGATAAAGGGCGACTTTGAAGTTAGGTGTGAGCGCCTGCAGAAATATGTGGACCTTTACGAACAGCTGAAGGCCTCCTTCATGGAGATTATCTTGTAGAAGATCTCCAGGGCTGACAATGTTCGAGTCGACGAGCTAGCCAAACTGGCTAGCTCTATCTCCACCTGGCGACTAAATGAACCTAGTACCACGGAGGGGACAATAGTGCAGATTGGAGAGGAAGCAGCGGACGACACCATAACCGATTGGAGGGATCCATATGTGAGGTTCCTGTGCAATGGGACCGTCCCAAGCATGGACCAAGGAAGACGGCTATTCCGCCGTCGGGCGGCCAGATTCACGCTTGTCGGCGATCAACAGTATAGGAGGGTCTTTGCGTGACTTCTCCTCAAATGTGTCGGGCCAGAGGAGGCCGACTACGTGATGAGGGAGGTACATGAAGGCGTCTGCAAGAGTCACATCGGGGGAAAGTCCTTGTCCAAGAAGATCATTTTAGCGGGGTACTTTTGGCCTATCGTACAGGCTGATGCTCTCAAGTTCGTGGTCGAGTGTGAAGACTGTCAGAGACATCAACATGTGACTCGCCGCCCAACTGAGCCCTTGCGAGTCTCCACAGTGTCCTGCCCTTTCGATCAGTGGAGAATAGACATTGTGGGTCCCTTTCCCATTGGGTCATAGCAAAAGAAGTTCATGCTAATTCTCATCGACTATTTCTCCAAATGGGTAGAAGCGGAACCTCTGTGTTGCACATGCCCGGCCAAGAGCTGCAAAACTCTACTACCTCCGCGGTGAGTAGGCTTGGCCTCGGTGCTGCACATGCCCGGCCAAGAGCTGCAAAACCCTACTACCTCCGTGGTGAGTAGGCTTGGCCTCGGTACTGCACATGCTCGGCCAAGAGCTGCAAAACCCTACTGCCTCTCGATAAGTAGGCTTGGCCTCGATGCTGCACATGCCCGGCCAAAAGCTGCAAAACCCTACTACCTCTGCGGTGAGTAGGCTTGGCCTCGGTGTTGCACATGCCCGACCAAGAGTTACAAAACCCTACTACCTCTACTACCTCCGCGGTGAGTAGGCTTGGCCTCGGTACTGCACATGCCCGGCCAAGAGCTGCAAAACCCTACTACCTCCGCAGTGAGTAGACTTGGCCTCGATGTTGCACATCCCGGGCCAAGAGCTGCAAAACCCTACTACCTCCGCGGTGAGTAGGCTTGGCCTCGATACTGCACATGCCCAACCAAGAGTTGCAAAACCCTACTGCCTCTCGGTGAGTAGGCTTAGCCTCGTTGCTGCACATGCCCGGCCAAGACCTGCGAAACCCTACTACCTTCGCGGTGAGTAGGCTTGGCCTCGGTACTGCACATGCCCCACTAAGAGCTGCAAAACCCTACGTACTGTCTCTCGGTGAGTAGACTTGGCTTCGGTGCTGCACATGCCCGGCCAAGTGTTGCAAAATCCTACTACCTCTCGGTGAGTAGGCTTGGCCTCGGTGATGCACAGGCCCGGAGCTGCAAAACCCTACTGCCTCTCGGTGAGTAAGCTTGGCCTCGGTGCTGCACATGCCCAGCCAAGAGTTGCAAAACCCAACTGCCTCTCGGTGAGTAGGCTGAAGGAAGGGACGTGTAATGGGGTTGAATGCCCCGTGACGGGCACGTGGGCTGAAGAAGCTGTGTGGCAACATCCACCAAGCTGGAACGATTCCCTTGTTATGACAGCCGAGACTCTCTCGAGAAAGGGAACTTAGAGACCAACTCGAGTAAGTATAGCCACGAAGATGGTTCCAGAAAGACACACCCCCGAGCTCACCTTAGGAGGTAAGTCTCCGAGAGCACCTCGGAGAGATGAATGCCTGGGACCCCCCGGCCGAACAACCTCGAGATCACCTCGGGATAGTGAGGCCCAAGGAACGCTCAAGCAGAGGTCCGTTTTTCTCGGATTGGTGGGTCATCATTATCCATCATTACGGAATAATTACGACCCATGATAAGCAACCATTAGAGCCTTAATCATTGCAATGGCCCAAATTGAAGAACCGGGGGGACCGATACTAGGATGATCCATTAACCGATATCGAGGGTACGTGACGAAGGTCGTGGAGACTCGTGGATGTCTGCCGCAGATATAAAAGGTATTCCAACCCCTCTGGTAAAGGGGGTTTTAGGCATTCTTTACTACACATTTACTGTCTTGCCTTTCCTTCATCTTCTCCATCGAGGCATTGACTTGAGCGTCGGAGTGGGCTCCGCCGGATAACCTCCGCCGTGTTCCCCTAACGCTTGTGTTAATCTCGCAGGGTGTGACTTCTTCTTCAATCATCAGCGTCCGCGTGGACAGAACCCTTGTGACTGGCCGTCGACGTTGATTCCTTCCGGAACAGCTATATAAACCTTAAAATAAGCATCATCATGGTGTTATTTTTTTGAAAGTCAACACCACGATAGTGTCGTGTTACTTGAAAAAAAAAATGATTAACGAGGTTTTTTAAATTAACCTCGGGTGACCGGCTCGACCACACGGAAGTTTCCCACCAAAGTGGCGTGTTACTTGAATACAATACCAAAGTGGCGTTGTTATTTAAATGTAGCACTAAAAAGATAAAATAAGAAACATATGCATCGTTTGAGAAATATAATAGTTAAATGTGTTGTTTAAAAATTTCTCAATTTTAAATTCGTTTTTTCTACAAAGGTTATCTACTGACCCTAGATGTCCTATATGGCTGGACTTATAATTGGGGACGACCCTGGAGGTGGGCAGTCAAGGCATCTACATAGGGCCCCATGTTAGATCGTTGTTGTCTTGCTAGAGGGGGGTGAATGGCAACTTTCGATTCTTCTACCTATGATGTTAGTGTGCGCAAGCGGAAACAATAATAACAATAATAAACAATCGCTAACACTAACCATTACGTGATTCGGAGATGACGCTCCTACTCCACAACAGTCCGTAAGGTGGACGATCCCTTAATCCTTCAGTGGAACACTTCCCGGATGCCCTTCGGCTAGCTTGTGTAGCTACTTGTTGGTGGAGAAACCTCGCCACAAACTCGGACACACTTCTGAGCACCAAAGACTACTAATGAGCTCTAACCAAGCTCATTTCGTCAAAGCTCCCAGCTAAAACAAAGCCCTCTTAAATAGAGCTTAAGTCTGTTTTGGCCGCCACCAGTCGACTGCTCCAAGGGCAGTCGACTGCCCCTACTCAAATTCGACCATTGCAAGCCCAACATTCGAATTCTTTAGCCGCTACCAGTCGACTGCCCCCACAGCAGTCGACTGATATTTCTATGGGGTTTACCAGTCGACTGCCAAACCATCAGTCGACTGCCCTACCTAGGTTCCCTTCCCGAGTACAATTCTCTCAGCACTCGACCCCTAGGATTTCCCCGAGTACATTCCCTCAGCACTCGTACCCTCACGACTCAGCTGACTCCTCACCAGCAACCTCGACTGTTGCCTTCGCGCCCTCTTCATCTTTGGCTCTCGTCCCTCGGATGCTCACATACACCTCCAGCTGGCCTCCATGCCATCCTTCACGCATGTTACGAAGTCCGCACCCCTCGGCTCATCGTCCCTGCTATCCATGGTCCCTCGGGTGCGCACACAAGCCCACGACTTGCCTCCATGCTACCCTTTACCATACCCGAAGCCGTCCAGCTAAGTCAATATGTGTAACCTACAAACCTGCACACTCCAATACACATACCCCTAGGATTTCTCCGAGTACATTCCCTCAGCACTCGTACCCTCCGACTCAGCTGACTCCTCACCAGCAGCCTCGACTATTGCCTTCGCGCACTCTTCATCTTTGGCTCCCGTCCCTCGGATGCGCACACAAGCCTCCAGCTTGCCTCCATGCCATCCATCACGCATGCCTCGAAGTTCACGCCCCTCGGCTCATCATCCCTGCTATCCATAGACCCTCGGGTGCGCACACAAGCCCACGGCTTGCCTCCATGCCACCCTTCACCATACCCGAAGTCGTCCAGCTAAGTCAATATGTGTAACCTACAAACCTGCACACTCCAATACACATATCAAAATACAAGGGTAAACCTAACTTAAACCCTTTGCCCAAACATCAAAACATATGGTCACTCCGGACCATAGATTGGCCCAACAATCTCTCCATTTTTGATGTTTGACAATACGTTTAAGTTAGGGAAAACAAATAGCAAATCACAATGCTAACAACCATTTGGACTTACGTTGCCAAGGCTCCACCTTGGACTTACACCGCCAATGCAACCATGCATGGATCCTATCCCAAGGCATCACCACACCTAACCTCTACAAATTAGGAATTTTTACCAAAACAGATTTTTAAAACCTTCCCACGGCTCCCCCTACATTGGACTTACAAAGACTTTTTAAGAACTTCTCCAAGATTCCCCTTACGCCACCAATGGAGCAATAATGCTCCCCCTTTACCTAGGCTCCCCCTAAACCTAGGGTTTCATGCAAAGGTGTGTTTGGTTTCCCAAATTAAACCCAACACTTCTCCCCCTTTGTCATACATGAAAAGACTCCAACAATTTCCCCCTTATTGGACTCTTTAACCTTTAAATGATTATAAATACAGTGTAATAACCCCCCACAAGGTTCCACACTTATTTTACATCAATTGGACATTTTTCAATGGCTGAAAACCCAAATCAACTTGTACCAGTCGACTACCCCCTGGGCCAGTCGACTGGCACACTGAAAAATAGTTTTTCAGCATTTCTGACCCAACTTCAGAAATGAGTCAGAAATTTCAGAAATCTCCAAAAATTCCCAAATTTTGTAGAGAGGTTTGTGGTACCCATATTTACTTGGGAAAAATATATTCAAAGATGTATCTATCACCATTCCCAAGTTTGATACAAAACCCAAAACTACCTAATTAGTTCAATGAAACCTTGACCTAAAGTCCTAGTTTTGGTTTCCTCTTGATGTCTTTGCCCATACCAATCCACAATGCATCCCTAGCATTGATTTATATGACATTTACACATCAAAAACCAACTTTCATGTTATATGACCCCAATGCCATATTTCCATGCATGAAACTCAAACCCATCGTGCCAAATCTCAAGAATTGAGACTCAAGTCCGTCTCCAATTCTTTTGTCACACTCCATGGTCCATCTAGACCTCTAGGAGAATACCTCCCGAGATCCATTCACCATATATCCCAAAGGCTACTAGAGCTCCCCCTTGAGCTCTTAGCCCTAGCCACCTCCCTAGGTGACTCAACAACCATTAGGCCACACCGGTGTACCTCCGGTGACTCTTGACCTACAAACTTAACTTTCTTAACCTTAGACACCTTGTCCTTGGTTAAGTCCTTCTTTTTCCCTTTAAATGGCATCCCTTGCCATTTTTGGACTTCCCCTTCTTGCCATAGTTATATGCTATCCTAGCATACTTCTTCCCATTGGCATTGGAGATCTTAGATCCGTATCCCAACCCCGATCTATCATTGTTGGATTTTAGACTACCCAACATCATATCTAAACCTTTAGATCCAATAGTGAATCTACCTAAGATTTTCTCCATTTCTTCAAATCTTGCCCTCAAGACTTGATTTTCCCTTTCTAGGCTTTTAACCCTAGAATCCACATGTCCACTTTGGACATTCCTAGACCTACCCTCCTTCCTAGGCATATGTCTCCCCTTCTTGGGATTAATGCCATAATCCTTAGGTACAAAGGTCTTGGGTTTATCATGATGCATGACTTTTCTAGGTTTTTGATCTACAATACTAACCATACTCCTATCGTGATATTTGAATCCTAAGTTATGCATGGATAAATAATTGACATCATTTTTAACATGCATGGAGGAACTTAAATTTGAATTGCATTTCAATTTAAAGTTAGGGATTACCTCCCTTACCTTTGTAGCTCCCCCTTGTTGTGAGCTTCTTTTCTTCTCATTCTTTTCCCATTTTCTCAAGTGCTCCATTTTCTTTAGCTCTCATTTCCTTGGACATTTGGTGTGATAATGCCCTAGCTCTCCACATGTGAAGCATCAAATTCTCTTTCTTTTATCTTGGGCTTCTTCATTCCTACAACCCATGTTAGATTTAGAAGAAATTGAAATGGGTTTAGGGGTTATCTCCTTTTTACCAAGTGGACACTTATCCTTGTAGTGTCCCCTCTTGTTGCATCCAAAGCATAACATGTGATCTTTTGTCCTTGCTTTGGTGGAGGTAGGAGCTTCTTCTTGCTCTGGGATTGATGAGGGTCTCTCATCCCCCTCAATTCTTGAGATGGATACTTCTTCTTCTTCCCTTGATGAAGTGGATGATCTTTCACTTGATTGTGTCACTTCACTTGATGAGGTTGACAATTCTTTTTCTTTTTTCCTTTTCTTGGACCATTAGGCTTATCTCTTTTAGCTCTTCCACCATTTGAGCTCAGGTAGGGTTTTCATGATATTATTCCAACTTGTTCCACAACTCATATGCATTTTCATACTCACCTACATCACTCAAAACATTATTAAGCAAAATATTAACTAATATATCAATTACCTTCTTATTTGCCCTAGAGTGTGCTTGTTGCTCCTTAGTCCAAGATCTAGGTCGGAACTTTTTCCCATGCTTATCCTTTGGAATTTCGAAGGGCTCTTCTATTACCATTATGCATTCCCAGTCCATTCCAAACCAAGTCTTCATCCTTGCCCTCCAATAGTTGAAATCTTCATGATCATACGGAGGTGGAGTGTTGATGTCATCACCCAACTTGTCTTTCATCATTCTCTCCTCTAGCTTGTGCTCTTTTGGCGGTTATTCCAACAAGAGTGGACCTTCGCTCTGATACCACATCTTAGATCGTTGTTGTCTTGCTAGAGGGGGTGAATAACAACTTTCGATTCTTCTACCTACGATGTTAGCGTGCGCACGCAGAAACAATAATAACAATAATAAACAATCGCTAACACTAACCATTATGTGGTTCAAAGATGACGCTCCTACTCCACAATAGTCCGTAAGGTGGACGATCCCTTGATCCTTCGGTGGATCACTCCCCAGATGCCCTCCGGCTAGCTCGTGTAGCTCCATGTGGGTGGAGAAACCTCACTATAAACTCGGACACACTTCTGAGCACCAAAGACTACTAATGAGCTCTAACCAAGCTCATTTCGTCAAAGCTCCCAGCCAAAACGAAGCCCTCTTAAATAGAGCTTAAGTCTGTTTTGGCCGCCACCAGTCAATTGCTCCAAGGGCAGTCGACTGCCCCTACTCAAATTCGACCGTTGCAAGTCCAACGTTCGAATTCTTTAGCCGCTACCAGTCGACTGCCCCCACAGCAGTCGACTGATATTTCTATGGGGTTTACCAGTCGACTGCCAAACCATCAGTCGACTGCCCTACCTAGGTTCCCTTCCCGAGTACAATTCTCTCAGCACTCGACCCCTAGGATTTCCCCGAGTACATTCCCTCAGCACTCGTACCCTCACGACTCAGCTGACTCCTCACCAGCAACCTCGACTGTTGCCTTCGCGCCCTCTTCATCTTTGGCTCTCGTCCCTCGGATGCGCACATACACCTCCAGCTGGCCTCCATGCCATCCTTCACGCATGTCACGAAGTCCGCGCCCCTCGGCTCATCGTCCCTGCTATCCATAGTCCCTCGGGTGCGCACACAAGCCCACGACTTGCCTCTATGCCACCCTTCACCATACCCAAAGCCATCCAGATAAGTCAATATGTGTAACCTGGAAACCTGCACACTCCAATACACATATCAAAATACAAGGGTAAACCTAACTTAAACTCTTTGCCCAAATATCAAAACATATAGTCACTCCGGACCATAGATTCACCCAACACCCCACTTTGAGTGGGGCCCCATATATATATATATATATAAACAGATTTAATATTTCTTTCTAAATCAGTTTTTTTAAAAATAGTTTTTATTTTATTTTTTCTCTCCGTCTCCTCTCTCTCGTCGACTTCCAAAACAAACGACAAAGTTAGGGCAAAAACCCCCTTTGTTGCCACAACGCCCTTCCTCTCCAATCCCTCTCTCATATCGTTGCCGCCACAATGAAGTTGTGTGAATCTTGAATCTATACTCTTAGAAAAGGATGATGTGTCTGATATTGATGCACATGATCTACTTGTAGAATTATGAATGTTGCAAGATATATGTTGGTGCAGACAACACCCAAGTCGAACCTAGGTTTTGATAATGGCAAAGGGTTCAAAAGTTAAGATGTTAAGTTATCTAACATGTTACTTGAGTATGCAGATTGAAGTCCTAGCGAAGGACTGCTAGGCACCTAGCGAAGGACAGCTAGGCAACGAAATCCTAAGACCTGCCGAAGGACTGTTGGCACCTAGTGAAGGGCTGCTAGGAGTCGAAGACCTAGCGAAGGACTGCTAGGCACCAGGCGAAGGACTGCTTGGTACCGAAGACCTGGCGAAGGATTGCTAGGCACCAGGCGAAGGACAGCTTGGTACCGAAGACCTGGCGAAGGATTGCTGGGCACCAGGCGAAGGACTACTTGGTACTGAAGACCTGGTGAAAGACTGCTAGGCACCTGGCGAAGGACTGCTGGGCAAAAGTCCAACCGGAGAAGCTGGTTGGCAACAGGTAAATTCTCCTGAGAGGAGTAGGTGAGGATGCATTCCCCGTCGAGGGAACAGTAGGCGTCGGTTCGACCTAGGGCTCCATTTTAGAGACCCAAAGTCATAACCAAGACAGCTACGGCTGTAAAATTCACTAACATACTTGCTTTATCATGTTTGGTACTAACCCTGGATGCAGGACCGAAGGAACGAGTTTCTGCAGCTCAAAACGCCTCAAAGGAGAGGGGCAGCAGCTGGGTTAGGCACCCGGAAGGTCCCGGGCGCCCGAGGTTAAAGCCAAACAAGAGTTGAGCAAGAAAACGCTTCGAAAGCTCACTGTGCCAGGCGCCCCCAAGCTCCCGGGCGCCCCCGTGCTCCCGGGCGCCCCGGATGCCTCGGGTGCCCTGGGTCCAAGCCAACGAAGCAGATAGAGTTCAAGTCAGCGAGAAGCCAGCCGACCAAGTCAATCCGGGCCCCCCTGCTTCCCGGGCGCCCCCGTCAAACCTCGAGCCCGATCCTGGAGGGATAAAGGCTGACCGAGAGGTTTGTGGATTGAGTGACACGTGTAGGGCGCCCCCAACGTCCCGGGCGCCCCCAGGTGCACTATATAAGGGGCTCGACCCCCAAGGCTTCTGAGACAACACTTGCAACGCCAATACGCTCTTTAACTCAAGCGCTCTGCTCCGGAAACCTCCTATCTCGAGACTCAAGCGCCGACGATGACCCTCTGCTTCGAAGCACGATCCACACCGGACGTTGGTAACGAAGAGTTTAATTTTTAGTTTACTGTACTACAATTGTAACATTTTTCTGTAAACATTTATGCACATATAGAATTGCCCGCAGTAAACTGTCAACGACCGTGGGCCATGGAGTAGGAGCCAACTGCGACTCCGAACCAAGTAAAATCGCTTGAGTTCTTGTGCTGTGTTTTCAATTCCGCTGCGTATTCTCTTAACGTCGAATCCGAAAAGTTTTTAACGATATTCACCCCCTCTATCGTATTCTCTCGATCCAACAAGTCGTATCAGAGCGGGGAAGCTCAAATTTGGTGCAACCACCAATTTGAGAATTTTTTCGGATTTTCTTCGATTTTTTTAATCAAATTTTTATTGTTAATCGAGGTTGGTGCAACACCACTCGATAATTTCTTTTCTTCCCGCACTACTAATCCAAGACCAAGTCTTGGGGCATTTTTTCGTTTCTCTCTCTTTTCAGTAAATCCTAAATGGTCATGCAAGAAGGCTTCAGTACCGCAAGACCACCGCTCTTCTGTGGGGAGGATTTCTCCTACTGGAAGAGTAGGATGGAAGTGCACCTGAAAACTCAAGTGGACATGTGGATAATAATCCAGTCCGGATTGGAAATTCTGAAGAATGCTGATGAAGTACAATCCTACACTGAATGGGATACCGCCCTAAAAAGGAAAATTGAAGCCGATGCCAAAGCAACTCAAACACTTAAATGCGATCTAACCAAAAAAGAGATGAACCGGGTGGGTCCATTCAACAGCGCAAAGGAACTCTGGGGTAAGCTAATTGAATTACACGAAGGAACCTCCGACACCCGAATCAGCAAGAGGGACCTACTACTGAACAACTTGTTTACCATCAAGATGAACGACAGCGAATCTGCAGCTCAGCTCCACGCCAGAATTCAGGAGCTGATGAACGGCCTACACACCATCGGTCACAAGGTAGAGAACCGTGACCTGATCAGGTATGCTCTTAACGCCTTCCCTAGAAATACTTTGTGGGCATCTATGGTAGATGCGTACAAAGTTTCAAGGGATCTTTCTAAAATCAAGTTAGATGAACTGTTTTTTGAACTAGAATTGCATGAGCAGACTAACTGCACCCTGGCCGAGAAAGGCATCGCTTTTGTTGTAGGTAAAACTGGAAAAATAACCAAGAAGAAGCCTCAACCTGCACCGAGTCTGATTCAGATTCAGACTCAGAAGACAGCGAAGGGAATCGACCTAAGCTGGTTCCGCTAGCTCGGGACTACTACAAAGAACTAAAAAACTAGACCAACAGAAGGAAAGCCAACCGAAGAAAGGAAGAACCAGCTGAACCCTCAAATGAAAAGAACAAACCAAATGTGACCTGTTACGAATGCAAAAAGAAGGGTCACTACAAGACTGAATGCCCCAATCTGAAGGAAACGAAGAAGACGAGAAAGAAGAAGGCCCTTCAGGCAACGTGGGACTAGTCCTCCTCCTCCGAAGAAGAAGAGGTCACACAGTCGAACCTGCTCGTACTAACAGCCTCAGAAGAAATCGAGACCGAGTCAGAATCGGAGCCGGACGACGGCAAACTCACGTTTTCAGAGGATGGCAAAATCACTGTAAGTGGTTTTTCTAGAAATTAGTTAAACGAATTAATTGCCTATCTTTCTCGAGACTTGGCGAAAGCCAAACTCCGAGTTGAATCTCTCTGACAGGAAATAAAACTCTTGAAAGAGAGAGCTGACTCTGGATCCTTAACTGAGAAGGTTCAAGAAGGAACCTCTACTCAAGTTGAAAAATTTGAGAAAGAGAACTCCTCCTTGAAAATTCAAGTCAAGGACCTCAGAACAACCTTAGAACAATTCACTTCTAGTTCCAAGGGTCTTGACATGATCCTTGGAAAACAGAAGTCGGTTCTAAATCGATCCGGGTTAGGTTATAGAACCAAGTCTAGACAAAGAACATACTATGTTGTACTGAATCATTCCAGACCTAAAGTTTAGGCATGGGTACCCAAACTGTGCCTGAATAAACAAATTGGATCAAATCAGTATTGGATCCCCAAGGACAAGATTCACATCTTGTCAAACCATTATCGTGGTTTTAGTCCAGGGGGAACCAAATTAAAAACAATATTCATAGTTAGATAAATTTATATTCTTGTTTTAAATTGCATGATTGCTTGTTTATTTAATTTCTGCAATTTACCATGCTTAGACTTAGGACTGATTAGTTTAAGGACTGAACCAATTAACTGAAATTTGAACAACCTAGTATTGGGTGGCGGTGAGATGATAGTACGTTAGGGAAGCCTCTTCTAATAAGGTCAAGTATACTGTACTTGGTCTCTTTAGACTGGTGAAACTAGCCGAAGCTACCGATCTAAGACCCAAACTAGTTAGACCAGAATTTTTCAAGAAATAATCTTGAAAATAAAATTTCATCAAAAGACTTTGTCAAGGAAAGGGTTGATGATCTAATAAGGCTACGGCCAAAGAAGGCCTAGTGCCTCGCCAAGACCTGGAAGCCAATTTTTGAAATTCAAATTCAAATTATTATTTGTCAAATTCGAATCTAACACAAATTTTCAGTTAATTGTAGATTCACACATTTTTTTAAATAAACTCAAAATCAACTATTTTCAAAACTAATTTAAGTTTTTCAAAATAAATCATAATTTTTCAAAATAATTCTATCTACTAAAACCTGTCTCACAAAACCTATAAGGCTAACGTGATTGACAACCCTAGATTGGGTGAGACAGACTAGGTTGTGAAAATCAATTTAGGCTATTCCTGATTCTAATTGGATCCAAATCAACAAAACTCTTTATGTGTAGGAACATAAAGATTTGGACCAATGGATGTTGGATAGCGGGTGCTCCAGACACATGACTGGGGATAAATTGAAATTCACCAAACTCAAGCTCAAAAACCTAGGCTCAGTAGCATTTGGCAACAATGCTACACTCAAGGTGATTGGGTCAGGTAACATTGAACTTAAATCTGACTTTGTTATTAAGAAAGTTCTTTTGGTTGAAGATTTTAAATTTAACTTGCTTAACATAAGTCAATTGTGCGATACTGGTTATGTAGTTACCTTTACCAACTCTAACTGCCTGATTAGAAACTTGCAAGACTCAGAAATCATGCTTAAGGGCACTAGGAAAAATAATGTTTACACTATAAACCTACACTAGTACCTAAATGCATGTTAACTCAGTTAGAACAATCAAACCTCTGGCATAGGAGATTAGGTCACACAAATTTGAGAATAATTTCGAAAATCACTCAACTTGGCTTAATTAAAGGTATCCCTAAAATTAAGAACCATGAAAACTTAATATGTAAATCATGTAATCAAGGTAAAC
The DNA here is from genome assembly GCA_024364735.1 of Boesenbergia rotunda. Lineage (NCBI taxonomy): Eukaryota > Viridiplantae > Streptophyta > Magnoliopsida > Zingiberales > Zingiberaceae > Boesenbergia > Boesenbergia rotunda. The sequence continues at coordinate 8,372 of JAGFNQ010007257.1, read as the reverse complement.
AAACCAGGTCTAATCACAAACTTATTCAGTCTGATCTAACTCAAACCACACTTGAGCTCCTGCATCTTGACCTATTTAATTCACATGGAGCTAAGTCACTAAGTGGAAACCGGTACTGCTTAGTAATAGTTGATGATTACTCTAGGTTTACCTGGGTTAGGTTTCTAAAGACCAAAGATGAAACCCTAAACCTATTCAATGATTTTTGTAAGTTAATTGAAAATCAAAACGATACCAAAATCAAAAGACTTAGCAGTGACCACGAGGGAGAGTTTGAAAATCAACGATTCGAGGAATTTTGTAACGTAAATGGGTATATACACGAATTTTCGTGTCCTAGAACCCCCCAGCAAAATGGGATAGTTGAAAGGAAAAATAGAACCCTACAGGAAGCCGCTAGGGTCATGCTCAATGAATTTAACCTAGCTAACCAATATTGGGCAGAAGCAATTAGTACGACTTGCTACATCCAAAATAGGGTACTAATTAACAAATGACACAATAAAACACCCTATGAATTATACTACCATAGACTTTCAAACCTACATTACCTAAGGGTCTTTGGGTGCAAAGTCCATATCCTAAACACCAAGGTCTATCTAGGTAAATTCCAGTCTAAGTCAACCCCAGGCATCTTCTTAGGATATTCAACAACAAGTAGAGCCTATAGGGTTTACAACAAACAAACTAAGAAAATTGAAGAAACAACAAATCTAATATTTGATGAAGAAATCAACTCAAAATCTGATAATCCAGATCTAAATTCATCAAATACTGATCAAGAAGATAATGAAAAAGCTGTTGAACCTTTAATTGAACCCATAAATGAACTAACTATTGAATCAACTAGTGAGTCAATTGAACCAACTATTGAACCAACCCGAGTAGTTGAACCAAATATTGAACCAAACCGACCAGCCGGACCTGAGGCTGAACCAAGTTCTAGAAAAACCAAGAAACCCAGACTCAGTCACCCAACTGATCAAATTGTGGGTGATCCAACATTAGGAGTCAGAACTAGGTCCTCCTATAGAAACCTTAGTCAGATAGCAATGATCTCAAAAATTGAACCTAAGACTATAGAGGAAGCCCTACCTGATCCTGATTGGATCATAGTTATGCAAGAAGAGTTAGCCCAATTTGAGAGGAACCAAGTCTGGGAACTAGTATCTAAACCTGAGGGCAAATCCATCATTGACACTAAGTGGGTTTTTAGGAATAAGCTAAATGATCAAGGAGAAATAGTTAGAAATAAAGCCCGCTTAGTAGCAAAAGGGTTCAGTCAAGTAGAATGGTTAGATAATGACGAAACATATGCCCCAGTAGCTAGACTTGAGTCCATTAGGATGTTATTAGCCTTTGCATCCCATAAAGGATTTAAACTCTATCAAATGGATGTAAAGTCAGCTTTTCTAAATGGATTTATTAAGGAAGAAGTTTATGTAGGACAACCCCCTGGTTTTGAGGACTTAGAAAGACCTGACCATGTTTACAAACTCACCAAAGCACTTTATGGACTAAAACAAGCACCTAGAGCCTGGTATGAACGCTGATCAACCTACCTAATTTCTAAAGAATTTAATCAAGGACAAATTGACTCAACCCTATTTATTAAAACCTTAGGAAAAGAAATCTTTATTGCCCAAATCTACGTCAATGACATAATTTTTTGGTCCACCAACTCAAACTTCCTAAAAGAATTTGTTAAAATAATGGAAAATGAATTTGAAATGAGCTTAGTTGGTGAGCTCAACTTCTTTCTAGGGTTACAAATTAAGCAAACTAGGGATGAAAACTTTGTCCATCAATCCAAATATGCTAAGGAGTTAATAAAGAAATTTAAAATGGATAACTCTAAAAGCATAAGTACCCCCATGACCACAAATGTAAAAATAGATAGTGACCCTGATGGTAAACCAGTAGACCTTAAACTTTATAGGAGTATGATTGGAAGTCTACTGTACCTTACAGCCAGCAGACCTGATATCCTCTTTGCCGTAGGAATGTGTGCTAGATACCAAACCTGTGTTAAGGAAACGCACTTAGCAGCCCTAAAAAGAATACTAAGATATGTTAAGACCACCCTAAATGTAGGGATTTGGTATCCTAGGACCTCAACCTTTGACTTGTTAGGATACTCTGATTCTGACTACGCTGGTTGTAAATTAGTCAGAAAGAGCACAAGTAAAGGCTGTCAACTATTAGGAAATAGTCTAGTAAGTTGGTGCAGCAGAAAACAACACTGTGTAGCTCTATCCACAACTGAAGCTGAATATGTAGCCTTAGGAGAGTGTGTAGCACAACTCTTATGGATGATGCATACTCTTAAGGACTTCCAGCTTAACTACACCTAAACTCAAGTCTACATTGACAATATAAGCTCAATCAATCTAACTAAGAACTCAATCCAACATTCCAGAACTAAACATATAGAAGTTAAACACCACTTTGTAAGAGATCATGTAGCCAGGGGTGAGATAGTCCTTAAGCATGTGGACTCTAAATCTAACTTAGCTGACATATTCACCAAACCCCTACCTGAGTCTGAGTTCAGCTCACTAAGAAGGCAGTTAGGATTATGCTTGGTAGAATAGGATTACTCTGGTTCTGCTTTTTTTAAAAAAACTGCTTTATTTGATTTGAAAATCAGTTTTTAAAATAATTTTAAAACTGCTTTACTTGATTTTCAAAATCTTTTTGGCATTTCTTTTTAAAATAATTTTTCGACTTAGTTTTTATTTTCAAAAACTACCCCCTTCAAAACTAGGACATTTTCACAAATGGACTTAGCCTAGGCCCTAACCCTAGAACTGCATGCACCTATAGATCTAGAAGCCAGCATCTCACAAGCACCTTAGGGTACTTTTGACTGATAACCTAGAATGGGTTGAGATGCTTAGGTCTTTGCCTTAATTCAAGATGCTTTAAGTCAGTGCATCTACAGTAATTGGGGCACTAAATACAAATTAAACAGTAATCAGGTTAAGTGTCAAGTTTAGAAAATCTAACTTGAACAGAACACTTAACTTGACTAACCTTAGCGAAAACTACTGTTTATAACAGTTAGTAAGTAGCAAATTGGGTTAGACAGGACCCTACAGAGATAATTCAAATTGATTTGGTTCAGTTTGTATCTTGAATTGGTTCAGTACAGCACATTATGCTTTTGCTATATCCTTATGCAATTTTTTTGCTATATTGCTTTGTTTTTTGATATATGGCAAAGGGGGAGAGATTGGAAAGGAGAGAAGATTTTAATTTTTTTTTTTCCAAAATTCAAAATTCTCCTTATCCTTTCTTCAAAAAGTACTTAATCAAAGTTGTCTTCAAAACTATTTTTTTTACTATTTTTAAGTACTTGATCTAAGTTGATTCCAAAATTGAGTCTAAGTATTTAACCCAAGCTGTTTTTCAAAAGTGTTTCTAACTTAAGCTATGTTCATATTTTTCTAAGTACTTATTTTCAAACTTCTCTAATAAAAAAGTTTCTAAGTATAAACATTCTAAAGTACTAAAGAGATTGAAAATTTTTTTAACTTCAGAAAATGTTTAGAAAATTGTCTAAGTTAATTATTAACTTGAAAATTTTTCTAAGTGTAAAATTTCTAAGTATAAATTTTCCATGTACCCAACCAAAATTTTTTTGGAAAATGTTTTCTAAAATGTCTTTTGAAAAATATTCTAAGTGTTGAAAAATTAATTCAATCTTAGACATAGAAATTGTTCAAACCCCACGAATCTTTGAAAAACCTAGGGGGAGATTCCTTCCAGGGGAGGAAACTAAACTGGTATTTCACCTATTTTGATTAGCTTAACTTTTTGAACCGGGTTGCCATAAATCAAAAAGGGGGAGATTGTTGGTGCAGACATCACCCATGTCGAACCTGGGTTTTGATAATGGCAAAGGGTTCAAAAGTTAAGATGTTATGTTTATCTAACATGTTACTTGAGTATGCAGATTGAAGTCCTAGCGAAGGACTGCTAGGCAACGAAACCCTAAGACCTGACGAAGGATTGCTGGGCACCTAGCAAAGGGCTGCTAGGAGTCGAAGACCTAGCGAAGGACTGTTATGCACCAGGCGAAGGACTGCTTGGTACCGAAGACCTGGCAAAGGATTGCTAGGCACTAGGCGAAGGACAGCTTGGTACCGAAGGCCTAGCTAAAGACTGCTAGGTACCAGGCGAAGGACAGCCTGGTACCGAAGACCTGGCGAAGGATTGCTGGGCACCAGGCGAAGGACTGCTTGGTATTGAAGACCTGGCGAAGGACTGCTAGGCACCTGGCGAAGGACTGTTGGGCAAAAGTCCAACCGGAGAAGCCGATTGGCAACAGGTAAATTCTCCTGAGAGGAGTAGGTGAGGGCGCGTTCCCCGTTGAGGGAACAGTAGGCGTCGGTTCGACCTATGACTCAATTTTGGAGACCCAAAGTCAGAACCAAGACAGCTACGGTTGTAAAATTCACTGACATACTTGCTTTATCATGTTTGGTACTAACCCTGGATGCAGGACCGAAGGAGAGGGGCAGCAGTTGGGTTAGGCGTCCGGGAGGTCCCGGGCGCCCGAGGTCAAAGCCAAACAAGAGTTGAGCAAGAAAACGCTTCGGAAGCTCACTGTGCCAGGCGCCCCCCAAGCTCCCGGGCGCCCCCGTGCTCCCGGGCGCCCTGGGTCCAAGCCAACGAAGCAGATAGAGTTCAAGTCAGCGAGAAGCCAACCGACCAAGTCAATTCGGGCGCCCCTGCTTCCCGGGCGCCCCCGTCAAACCTCGAGCCCGATCTTGGAGGGATAAAGGCTGACCGAGAGGTTTGCAGATCGAGTGACACGTGGAGGGCGCCCCCAGGTGCACTATATAAGGGGCTCGACCCCCAAGGCTTCTGAGATAACACTTGCAACGCCAATACGCTCTTCGACTCAAGCGCACTGCTCCGGAAACCTCCCATCTCGAGACTCAAGCGCTGACGACGACCCTCTGCTCCGAAGCACGATCCACACCGAGCGTTGGTAACGAAGAGTTTAATTTTTAGTTTACTGTACTACAACTGTAACATTTTTCTGTAAACATTTGCGCACATATAAAATTACCCGCAGTAAACGGTCAACGACCGTGAGCCTTGGAGTAGGAGCCGACTGCGACTCCGAACCAAGTAAAATCGCTTGAGTTCTTGTGCTGTGTTTTCAATACCGCTGCATATTCTTTTAACGTCGAATCTGAAAAGTTTTTAACGATATTCACCCCCTCTATCGTATTCTCTCGATCCAACAATATATTACTTTTTAAAACATATTACACAAATAAATCTTGGACAACCATTAAAATTTTAGAATTTACATTGAAAATGAATGTTTTCTTTATGGTCATAGTTGTCAATCAAATTTTACTAAGTATGACCTTAGCATCAATTGAAAATAATTTTTCAAAGTTAAAATTATTAAAATCTTATTTGAGAACTACAATAATTCAAGGGAGATTGAATGACTTAGCGATCTTATATATGGAAAATAACATATTTTCCTGTTGTGCCACACTCAGTTAGAGTTGTGTGCAAATAGTTGATACTCCACAGGTGTTAGGAGTCCCCACAGGTGCTTCAGGGGTTTTTATATTAGGGCCACAGTTATTGTGGTGTGTTTGCATAGCCACAGGTGCTGAGAGCTTGTATCTTGTCCACTCAACCTACCCAATATAGCGGTGGTTGGTGTGTGTACATTGCAGGTCATGACATCATGTGCATATTGTGCATTGTGCATTTGCTTGTGTTTGCTACATTTGTTTGAGCTATAATTGTTGCATTCGATTGACATGCATATACGGTTATAATTTGCATTTTATTATATGATTGGATATGTTCAGTAGTATTAGCTGTTTATGGAGGTGTTAGAGGGGATTTCTGATTTTGCCCCTATTTGTTACATGATTTTCAGATATGTTTTACTTGTATAGATGCATTTTGTTTATGCTCTTTATTCGGAGACTGTATACCCTTTGTTGTCTTTATGCTTGTTTTACCCTTTTATATACCATGCATTTATCTATTCTTATACCGGCAGAGTTCCATCCGGAACTCACCACCCCTCGTTCACCTTTTTGTTTCAGGTAGTCGATAGATGTGTCTCGTGTCGCCAGGAAAGGATCCAGTTGCCAATCCCCAGTCTTGAGTAGGTTGTTTCCGTTTTCATTCTCTCGTCGTGTTGAGGTCGTGTTAGTATTGTTTTGTTTCGGAGGGTGTTTGTTTCTCTATAGATGTGTATTCGTATTTTCATGTTATTTTTATCGTATTGGTGTCGTTTTGGTTTTATTATCATATCGGTTGGTGTTTGGCTTTTCGTTAGACATGTATTTATTTATTTCCGCTGGATTTCGATTTGCTGCACTTAGCTATTAGGATTTATTCATTATGTTTATTATTTGTCAGTTATAATATTTAATTGTGTGGTTGTGATGGTGTGAACGCCAGCCGAGTGAGGCTGAGCTAAATTATGGGTGGAGTGTTGTATGTATGAGTTTCAGATTGTCCATAGCTCAGGGGAGGTGCTGCTCGATTTTCGAGCAAGCCGGGCCTCTGGGGGCGTGACAATTTAGTGGTATCAGAGCTAAGGTTGTCGAGGTATTTTGGGTTCCTGTGGGTTTTATGAAATTATTTTTGGTGGTTTATCGAAGCGCTTGTTTTTATTGAAGCTTGTGATGTCTTTATGTTTTTTTTGTATTTTAGATTTTCCGAGGGTGTCTAGGTAATTTGGGAGTTTTTGTTTTGAATTTTTATAGATGTTATCTGATACCAATTTAGTGGTATCAGAGCTTAGGTTTTGCGATACCTGTTTCTTTTCGATTTCGGATTTTTTTTCTAGAATATATCTGATACCAATTTAGTGGTATCGGAGTGTAGGTTTATGATGCCTATAGGTTTACGGTTTCTTTAGAGTCTAGCTAATATCAATTTAGTAGGAGATTATTTTTCGGATTTTCTAGAGTTTATCTGTGAGTTTTTATGGAGTTATTTTCGGTAAAGTATCGGAGCGTCTGTTTTACGAGTTTTGCAATGTCGTAAGTGTTTGTTTTGGGATTTTCGGATTTATGAGAATTTTGCTTGGGTTACTTGGTTTCGGATTTTCGAAAAAATTTTGATGTCATTTTCTTGACTGGGATGTGTTGAGACTCGGCGGTAATGGACTCTCCAGGCGACGAGCAAGTAAGTTGGTAAATTTACTAGTAGATGTATATTTTAGTAATACTTGTTAAATATTCTAATAGGCTGACTAGTGCATAAGGTATTATCTCTTTTGGTTGATTTGATAGCGATATGCTATATTAGTATGTGGGGGATGTATCAGGAAATAATTAAGTATGATTGATATTGAGGGCATATTGGTAGATATCTTTGTTTTAGAGGTCTTGTGTGTGGATGGATAAATGATTTTCTCTTTTAGAGAGTCATCCTGATAGATTTTGGCTGAGGATAATATAGAGATGGTGGATATCATGAAACCTTATCCGCATGGTAAGTAAAATTATTGGTGGGTTTATGACGTTATGGTTTGTTAGTTAATAGTTATTTTTGATTGGTGAGTTATAGGCGAAATCGGTAGATATGATCATTTTCTTTAGGTTAGAACCTTGTTTTAATTGCCTTTATGGTAAATCTATAATAAGGAAGTAGGTTATTTTGAAGATGTTTCATCAGGTTTGTCGAGGTGAGCACGTGTTGAGGTGAACTGGATTCTGGGAAGAATTGAGTTTGGTTAACCATATTAGAGTTTAGGGTTTGACTTAAATATGATGATTAGGTTAGGAAGTAATGCGTGGTTACTTAAAATTTAAGTCGATATAGTAGTTAGGATTTATCTTAATTTTTCTTTATGTGCAGTTCAACTATATTAGCCATCAACCTTCAGTTTACCAGCCGCAACAAATGGTGGAAGTTACAACTTATCAGCCTCAGCAGATGGTTGGAACTACAACTTATCAGCCTCAGCAGATGGTCGAAGCTACAAGATTCTGCCTCAACAGTTCATGGAAGCTCCAACACCTCAGTCTATGCAGTCAGCTACAATCCAGAAAATTCAGCCGCAGCCTAATCAGACGAAGCCACCATCAGTTCCCGAGATAGACTAGGTTTACGTTGTCACTAAAAAAAAGGCACCGCAGGTCGATGAATTGGGTTTCCGTGATAATAATGAACTATAGGGTACATACCATAAATAGGAATGTAATAATGGAAAATAATCATATGGAAAATTTGGAATAAATTTTCTGGAATTTTGGAAATATTTACAGGGAGAATTGGATGCAAGATGGGATGATTTCGAATTATTTAAGGAAAAGTTGAATTTCGGAATTTGATTTATATATATATAATATATATATATATATATATAA
>JAGFNQ010007256.1:95097-302073 GCA_024364735.1 Boesenbergia rotunda | reverse complement strand
TAATTTCCCCGAGCACTTTTCTGGAACGAGGCCCACTCAGCCCGACGAAGCTTCAGCGTCCAGCCTGGCGCACCAAACACGCCCAGATAAAGGGAAAGGGTTTAGCTGACCCCGCCGCGGCCTGTCCGACTCGCAGCCCTTTCTCCTCACAAATTCTTGGGGATCCCGTTCCCAAGAATCTACGATTCTTCACCATGCCAGAATACTCGGGGGCCAGTGACCCCGAGGAGCACGTCATGAAATTTGAAAGCTCTGCCCAGTTGCACCAATACCCGGAGGGGCGTCAAATGCCGCGCTTTCCTGACAACCCTCTCCGGGCAGGCTCAACGATGGTTTGGCGGGCTCCCGAGTGGATCAGTTGAGAGTTTTGCAGAGGTAAAGCGGCTGTTTCTGCAACATTTTGCAAGCAGTCGGAGGCACCATAAGACCAGCCTCAATTTGTTCGCTCTGAAGCAGGGTCCGAAAGAGTCACTCCGGGCCTACATCCAGAGGTTCAATGGAGTAGCTATAGAGGTGCCCAAACCCAGCCTGAAGTACTGGTCACCGCCTTCTCACAAGGGCTCCAAGAGGGTGATTTCTTCCGATCCCTGATCAGGAAACCACCGAAGGATTTCGACAGCCTGCTCGGGAAGGCTGTCAAGTATATCAATGTAGAGGAAGCGCAAGCCGCCCGGAGGAAGGAAGTATAGTTAGCCCACAGCCCGCACCTCAACACAACAGATCGCCAGGAGGACCGATTCGCAGTCCCCGACCGGCCGATCGGCCCGGAATGAGACCCCAGCAAGTGCAGGTGGCACAGGGGAATTGGCCCAACAGATGGGCCCCGTATTGTGCGTTTCACCAATCTAATACGCACAACACTGAGGACTGCCGAGCAGGCAACAGAGCTCGGACCCCACTCGGCAGGGGTCAAGGACGACAAACCCCGCAGGACGCGGGCATGGTCAGGGTGCCACAGTCCAACAGGACAAAGGCGGGATGCCCCCGCCGCCCGGCAATTGTTTCCTCGGCCGAGCAGGAAGAGGTGGAGGAACTTGACGAAGATCAAGCAATCACCAAAACGCCGTCCGAGGAGGCGTCAATGTGATTTCCGGCGGTCCGACCGGCGGCGACTCCAACCGAGCCAGAAAGACGCAGGTGCGCCGACTGGAAATTCACCAAGTCGGAGTTAGCACCTCTCAAGCTCAAGGGCCCCAAATCAGCTGGGGGCCGCAGGATTTGCAAGGATTGGAGGTGCCGCACGATGACCCGTTGGTCATCACGGCTGTCATCGCCAACTACGAAGTCCACCGACCATTGTGGACACCGGCAGCTCGGTAAACATTTTATATAAGCGAGCTTTCGATCAACTGCAAATTGAATTATCGCAGCTAGAGTTGGTGGCTACTCCCCTGTTCGGATTTACGGGGAACGAAGTACAGCCGATCGGACAGATACGGCTGGCCGTCTCACTTGGAGAGGAGCCACTCAAGAGAACACGATGGACCACATTTCTGATTGTGGATGCCCCAGCTGCCTACAACGCAATTCTCGGTCGACCGGCTCTCAACGAGTTTAAAGCGGTAGTCTCCACCTACTACCTCAAGGTGAAGTTTCCGGTCGGCGACAAAGTCGGCGAGGTGAAAGGCAATCAGACCGTGGCCCGGCGCTGCTATGCTGATGATGTCCGCTCGGGAGGACAAAAGGCAAGGCGGACAGGTAGCGGCTGCAACATGGTGCAAGCCTCCCCTTGGACAGAATTGCGGGAGGACAAAGAGGAGGTACAACTTTTGCCCGGTAGGGAAGATACCAAGATACAAATTGCTGCAGGACTTCCGGAGGAGCTGAAGCAGTCTCTAATCGACGCCCTCGCTCGAAATCAAGACGTATTCGCCTGGTCGGCGAAAGATTTGAAGGGGGTCCGACCGGAAGTCGCAGAACACCAGCTCCATGTTTACCCGGGCGCGCGGCCGGTCAAGCAACGGAAAAGAGATCGCAGCGCCGCGCAGAATCAAGTCATCCGGGCGGAAGTAGAAAGACTGCTGGAAGCAGGACACATCCGGGAAGTTCAGTTCCCGGCCTGGCTGGCGAATGTGGTGCTGGTGTCCAAACCCAACGACAAGTGGCGGGTATGCATTGATTTCCGAGACCTCAACCGTGCATGCCCAAAAGATTGCTACCCACTTCCACGGATCGATCAAATGGTAGACTCGACGGCTGGCAGCGAGTTCATATCGATGCTGGATGCGTACCAGGGATACCACCAAGTCCCACTGGCTGCGGCCGACCAGGAAAAGGTTAGCTTTGTCACGGCTGACGGCACCTACTGCTACACCGTCATGCCGTTCGGCCTCAAGAATGCGGGCGCCACCTACCAAAGAATGATGAACAAGGTGTTCCGGTCGCAAATGGGGCGTAACGTCGAAGTATACGTCGACGATATTCTGATCAAGACTGCCCGGGCGGAAGAACTAATCCCCGACATTGAAGAAACTTGCCAAACGCTGCGGCGGTTTGGCCTAAAGCTTAATCCGGCCAAATGTTTATTCGGAGCTCGGAGCGGGAAGTTCCTCGGTTATATAGTCACCGAGCGGGGATCGAAGCAAATCCGGGCAAAATAAAGGCCATTCTAGAGATGCCGGCCCCACGAAATCTCAAGGAGGCTCAGCGGCTGACCGGGCGGATAACCGCCCTATCCAGATTCATTTCCCGATCAGCCGAACGGGGTCTGCCATTCTTCAAGACATTACGCCGGCCACCAAATTTCAGTGGGACGAAGAATGTGACAAGGCTTCGAGGAGCTGAAGCTTATCTGTCTGAGCTACCGACACTCGCCCGGCCGGAGCCAAATGAGATTTTATATGTATACTTGGCAGCTTCCTCCGACTCGGGCAGCATGGTGTTGGTCCGGCAAGAAAAAACTGAGCAGAAGCCGGTGTACTTCTTTGCTCATTTATTTAAAGGAGCCGAGTGTCGGTACACGACACTCGAAAAATTGGGCTACATACTGTTCTTAGCCGCCCGGCGACTCAGACCATATTTCTTAGCTCACCCAATTACTGTATTGACTAACAGTAACTTGGGTCGCGTGCTTACAAATCCGGATGCTTCAGGGCGGCTAGTCAAGTGGACAACTGAGCTGAGCGAATATGACATACAATATCTACCCCGGCCGGCTATCAAGGCTCAGGCCTTAGCCGATTTTCTCACGGAATGGCATCCCGATGAAGCCGAAGGCGTATGGAAAGTGTACGTTGATGGGGCATCCTCTCGGCAAGGAAGCGGAATCGGCGTTCTCATGGTTTCACCCGAAGAAGAACGGCTACACCTGTCCGTGCGGCTAGAACACAAGGCAACTAATAATGAAGCTGAATATGAAGCACTAATAGCCGGTCTGCAAGCCGCCCGGCATGTCGGCGCCACCCGGGTGTGGCTATATTCAGATTCGCAACTTGCTATACAACAACTGGCCGGTAACTTCGAAGTCAACAGCGACCGGCTGCAAGAGTACATCGATGCCTATGAGCAGCTGAAGGCGGGTTTCAGGGAGGTACTCTTACAGAAGATCCCTCGAGAAAGCAACTTGAAGGCAGATGAGCTAGCTAAATTAGCTAGTGCAGTCGGATCTTGGGTGGTCCCCCGGCCGGCCTGCCATGCCTTATTCGTCATGCAAATCGAGCAGCAGGCGGAAGTTGAATTGGAGACTGATTGGAGAACGCCCTTGATTGCATTCTTGACCAGGGGAGAAGTGCCGTCCGACCGGGAGGAGGCTCGGCTGTTCAGAAAGAGAGCCGCGCAATACACTATGGTCGGAGATGTCCTCTATAAACGGGCTCACGCCCGGCCATTGCTCAAATGCCTTAGCAGTGAAGATGCAGATTATGTGCTCCGAGAGGTCCATATGGGGGTCTGCAGTAATCATTCAGGAGGTAGAGCCACCGCCCGGAAGGCTCTGTTGGCCGGGTATTATTGGCCAACTTTACAGAAGGATGCCGACCGGTTGGCTGCAACCTGCATCTCTTGTCAGAAACACCAGTGCCTGCCACACCGGCCAACCGAAGTAATGAAGACATCGGCTGTCTCTTGCCCGTTCGACCAATGGGGCATGGATATCGTAGGTCCGTTTCCGATCGCCCCCGCTCAGAAGAAGTTCTTGTTGGTCGCGGTGGATTACTTCTCTAAATGGGTGGAAGCAGAGGCGCTAGCTAGAATCACCGAGCAGGCGGTGATTAAGTTCTTGTGGCAAAATATTCTATGCAGATACGGGATCCCCCACAAGTTGGTTTCTGACAACGGTCGGCAGTTTCAAGGGAAGAAAATCAAAGAATGGTGCTCGACATACGGCATCCATCAGGCTTTTACATCCGTGGCGTATCCACAAAGCAACGGCCAAGCAGAAGTCACCAACCGGGAAATCTTGAGAGGGCTCAAAACAAAGCTGGATCATGCAGGAACCAACTGGGTAGAACAGCTGCCCGGGGTCCTTTGGGCGAACAGAACCACACCCAGAGAAGCGACCGGGCAGACGCCTTTCCACCTCGTCTATGGCAGCGAGGCGGTGGTGCCGGTCGAGGTCGGCTGTGAATCCGACAGGCGGTTAAGCTATGATGAAGGGAATGATGAAAGAAGGCGCTTAGAGCTTGACCTCATAGAGGAAGTCCGGGAAAAAGCAGCCGCCCGGATGTTCACATACCGTCAGCGTATGAAACAAAGGTACGACCAGAAGGTGTTGCCGCGCTCATTTCACGCCGGGGACCTTGTCTGGAAACGAATAAAGCCGGTCGGTGATGTTAACAAATTACAACCACAGTGGGGCGGACCCTTCAAGATAGTGCAGAAATTGCATTCAGGCGCCTACTACTTGGAGGATGAACATGGAAAGAGGCTGAACCGACCGTGGAGTGCCCTACACTTGAAAATGTACAGAGAGCCCTAGAGTGATGCAAGCTTGTAAAGCGCCGCATTTTAGCTATAACGAAAGGCTCACCCGACCGAAAATTCCCGGTCGGCCATGTAAGGCAAGCCATACCTGGACGGGACGCAGGCTGACGCGTTATACCCTCCAGAAGCCTGAGTCGTCGACTGACTTAAAGGTCAGCCCGCTCGGAAGCCTGGACTGGTTCCCGGTCGGAAGCGTGGCGTCCCACGTGAAAGATTGGCCCATCCGGAAGCCTAAAGGCGGTTCCCGACCGGAAGCGTGGCGACCCACGCAGAAGGTTGGTCCCCTTTGGAAGCCTGAGTCGGCGACTGACTCTTCGCGTCAGCCCACTCGGAAGCCTGGACTGGTTCCCGGTCGGAAGCGTGGCGTCCCACGTGAAAGATTGGCCCATCCGGAAGCCTAAAGGCGGTTCCCGACCGGAAGCGTGGCGACCCACGCAGAAGGTTGGTCCCCTTTGGAAGCCTGAGTCGGCGACTGACTCTTCGCGTCAGCCCACTCGGAAGCCTGGACTGGTTCCCGGTCGGAAGCGTGGCGTCCCACGTGAAAGATTGGCCCATCCGGAAGCCTAAAGGCGGTTCCCGACCGGAAGCGTGGCGACCCACGCAGAAGGTTGGTCCCCTTTGGAAGCCTGAGTCGGCGACTGACTCTTCGCGTCAGCCCACTCGGAAGCCTGGACTGGTTCCCGGTCGGAAGCGTGGCGTCCCACGTGAAAGATTGGCCCATCCGGAAGCCTAAAGGCGGTTCCCGACCGGAAGCGTGGCGACCCACGCAGAAGGTTGGTCCCCTTTGGAAGCCTGAGTCGGCGACTGACTCTTCGCGTCAGCCCACTCGGAAGCCTGGACTGGTTCCCGGTCGGAAGCGTGGCGTCCCACGTGAAAGATTGGCCCATCCGGAAGCCTAAAGGCGGTTCCCGACCGGAAGCGTGGCGACCCACGCAGAAGGTTGGTCCCCTTTGGAAGCCTGAGTCGGCGACTGACTCTTCGCGTCAGCCCACTCGGAAGCCTGGACTGGTTCCCGGTCGGAAGCGTGGCGTCCCACGTGAAAGATTGGCCCATCCGGAAGCCTAAAGGCGGTTCCCGACCGGAAGCGTGGCGACCCACGCAGAAGGTTGGTCCCCTTTGGAAGCCTGAGTCGGCGACTGACTCTTCGCGTCAGCCCACTCGGAAGCCTGGACTGGTTCCCGGTCGGAAGCGTGGCGTCCCACGTGAAAGATTGGCCCATCCGGAAGCCTAAAGGCGGTTCCCGACCGGAAGCGTGGCGACCCACGCAGAAGGTTGGTCCCCTTTGGAAGCCTGAGTCGGCGACTGACTCTTCGCGTCAGCCCACTCGGAAGCCTGGACTGGTTCCCGGTCGGAAGCGTGGCGTCCCACGTGAAAGATTGGCCCATCCGGAAGCCTAAAGGCGGTTCCCGACCGGAAGCGTGGCGACCCACGCAGAAGGTTGGTCCCCTTTGGAAGCCTGAGTCGGCGACTGACTCTTCGCGTCAGCCCACTCGGAAGCCTGGACTGGTTCCCGGTCGGAAGCGTGGCGTCCCACGTGAAAGATTGGCCCATCCGGAAGCCTAAAGGCGGTTCCCGACCGGAAGCGTGGCGACCCACGCAGAAGGTTGGTCCCCTTTGGAAGCCTGAGTCGGCGACTGACTCTTCGCGTCAGCCCACTCGGAAGCCTGGACTGGTTCCCGGTCGGAAGCGTGGCGTCCCACGTGAAAGATTGGCCCATCCGGAAGCCTAAAGGCGGTTCCCGACCGGAAGCGTGGCGACCCACGCAGAAGGTTGGTCCCCTTTGGAAGCCTGAGTCGGCGACTGACTCTTCGCGTCAGCCCACTCGGAAGCCTGGACTGGTTCCCGGTCGGAAGCGTGGCGTCCCACGTGAAAGATTGGCCCATCCGGAAGCCTAAAGGCGGTTCCCGACCGGAAGCGTGGCGACCCACGCAGAAGGTTGGTCCCCTTTGGAAGCCTGAGTCGGCGACTGACTCTTCGCGTCAGCCCACTCGGAAGCCTGGACTGGTTCCCGGTCGGAAGCGTGGCGTCCCACGTGAAAGATTGGCCCATCCGGAAGCCTAAAGGCGGTTCCCGACCGGAAGCGTGGCGACCCACGCAGAAGGTTGGTCCCCTTTGGAAGCCTGAGTCGGCGACTGACTCTTCGCGTCAGCCCACTCGGAAGCCTGGACTGGTTCCCGGTCGGAAACGTGGCGTCCCACGTGAAAGATTGGCCAATCCGGAAGCCTAAAGGCGGTTCCCGACCGGAAGCGTGGCGACCCACGCAGAAGGTTGGTCCCCTTTGGAAGCCTGAGTCGGCGACTGACTCTTCGCGTCAGCCCACTCGGAAGCCTGGACTGGTTCCCGGTCGGAAACGTGGCGTCCCACGTGAAAGATTGGCCGATCCGGAAGCCTAAAGGCGGTTCCCGACCGGAAGCATGGCGACCCACGCAGAAGGTTGGTCCCCTTTGGAAGCTTGAGTCGGCGACTGACCCTGCGCGTCAGCCCACTCGGAAGCCTGTATCGAAATCCGGTCAGGCGTGTGACGATCCACATCCCGCAGGTACGACACCAATCAGTCGGCTGTTTTACACAGCCATTTCTCTAAAGTAATTCGGTTCCCCGACTGGGCGTGTGGCGACCCACATCCCTTAGAATTGTTTTAGCGCTCTAACAGGGCGTGTTGTGACTCCCACCTCTCAGACAGATCAACCAGTCGGCCACCTGACAACCATTATCCCTTGCTTAGTTCGGCTCTCTGGTCGGGCACATCTACTTAATCAATGTCTAAACTAACACGTTAAGGAAAAAAGCATTTTCATTGATGGTTACTCAGCAGCATTACAAAAAAGAGCCCCGACCGGCGGCTAAAGATTACACGATTCAAACTAGGTAAAAGGCTGGAAGAAGTCCTTAGGGAGTAGCTCCTTGACCCGACTCACTATTACAGCATTGGCAGGAATGTCGGCAGGCAGGTAGCCGCCCTCTTGGAGCTGCAGAACAGCACTGTTAATGCCCTTCTGGAACATATTCGATGTCCGCTTGCCCAGCTTATCGCCGAACTCTTTGGAGTTAATATAGGCCAAGCGGTGTGCGTCCATCCGGGCGGGCTCGCCTGCTTGGTGCAGCTTCAGGCTGTCAATTTCTGCCCGGAGGTTGGCTAACTCCTTGTCCTTATCCTCCAGGGCAACTGCTTGAGAAGCCAGTAGTCCTTCAGACAAGCGGAGCTCGTCTTCTCGGGCGTCTAAAGCCTTCTCCTTGGCATGTAAGTCCGACTCCCGAGTCGCCAACTCCTGCTCTTTATCGTTCAGGGTCATTCGGAGCTCCTCAGAAGCCTTCACCAGCGTGTCTAGCTCCGCCTTCAAGGCTTGGACCTCGGCAGCCTTCTTGTCGAGGTCCGATCGGGCACGACGCTGCGTGGCCAAAGCCTTCTTCCTCTCCTGCACAAGGGTCGCGTGCAGAGAGGAAGATCGGGCATACGCCCGCTCGGCTGACTCCGCTCGGATGATTTCCTCCGTCAGGCGCGCCTCGGCGGAACGGAGTTTCTCTTTCAGGTCCAGTATCTCCGAGCGGAGAATAGCGATGCCCTCCTCGCCGGCCGGTAGGTTCGCATGCTCCTGGCAGAGCTCCATTTCCTCAATCCGCCGCTCGGCCGCTCGGCGTCCCCTGGCGTTGATAACCAAGGAATATGCGACGCTCGAGCAGGAGGCCCAAAACTATAATAAAAAGGTTAGCAAAAAGCATAGTGATTAAGCTTTGAAGCACCGGACTTACATGCGTGGCGTCCTGAAGAAATTGGTCTGCCAGTCGGATCGGGGGCCTGGAAGTCCCCTCCTTCATACCCTGCTCCCAGCAGTCCGCCAATTCCCCGTAAAGGGTAAGCCGCTGCTGGGCTTCAAAGGGGGTCGCCGGGTCGACTGAAGGGAGGTATACGCCATAGCCACACGGCTGCGAGCGCTGCCCCCCTGAGCGAGATGAACCCGGTGCTTCAGCTGACCGGCTCGCTCTAGCCGGGCTGGCAGTTGCCTCTGCGGGTTGAGATTGAGAGCCCGACCCGGAAGTCCTCGGGCGCCTCTGCAAAGGCTCCGGGTCGGGAGAGTCAGAAGAGGACCGGCCTACCTCTGTCGGCTCCTCAATACGGATAGAAGCGCTAGCCTTCCGCTTGGAAGGCTGGGACTTCTCCATGGAAGGCTGAACCTTCTGCTTGCCGGAGGATTTTGCGGGGGCAGAAGGTTTCGACGAGCCAACCGGCTCCCTAGAACCAGTCGTCGCTGGTTGGGCAGAAGGAGCCTGAGGGGCAGGCTCCGTGCTCTCAGGAATCGTATGTTGGTCGGGCGGACCGGCCTGGCGCAGGCGCAGTTGTTCGGCCGCCCGGGCGTTTATTTCTTCGTCTGCCAGACCCATGGCCTCATCAAGGGCCGCTTCCCACATCATCTCGGCTGCAAGATCAGAAGATGTTGAGTTAGGGAAAAAGAAGTATGAAGCAAAAAATGACTTACAGAAGGTGCCGGGCAAGACGGCAGGGACTCGGCTTAGCCCAAATATGTACAAGACGGCGTCGTTGAGTAGTTTCATGCCGTCGAAGTGGAGGCCACCGAGTAGAGAAGCAGCCCTTACAAACAAAGGGTCGGTTTTAAAGTTTCTTAAGGGAGCTATAGGGGGCATATCTTCGACCCATCCGATCGGGAACCCAGGGCTGGTCGGGGGGCCTATGAAGAAGAAATGGGTTTTCCATCCCTTGTTCGAAGAAGGAATATTCTCCACGATGGATAATTTGGCCCGGGCTTGGAGAAAGAAATTCCCGGCCTCCTGCTTCTTCGGGTAATAAAAGAAATAAAGAACCTCCGGTCGGAGGGGGACTCGGTAAAGGGTGAAAAGAACAATTATGTTGCACAATATACGAATGGCGTTGGGAGAAAGCTGGAAGATAGGAACATGGAAGAAGTTACAGAAGTCTACAATAAAGGGATGAAGAGGGTAGCGCAGGCCAGACATATGTTGATCCCGGAAAAATACAAAGAAGCCAGCCGGAGGCTTGTGCGGTCGGTCATCCTTTGTCGGAACGGCAATACGGTAGTTCCCGGGGATGTCGTATGCCAGTCGGAGGTCAGAGACGGTCTCGTCGTGAAGGGAAGACTCGACAGAGGCATACCATGTAGGGGTAGCCATGGAACAGAAAGAAAGGGAAGAAAAGGGAGAATCTGACCGTAGGTGGTGGCGGAAAGGATTAACCGACGGAGAAGCACGACGGCGCGGCGACACACGAGGACGGCGGCGAGAAGCGAGAAGCACCGAGTTAGAGAGAACAGTGAAGAGCAAATGAGGGTTTCGGCGAATGCAGAGGCCTACTTGTAGCTTGACCGAAAGAAGGGAGACCGTCCGATGGCGGTCCACGTGTACGGAGATCGCCTCATCCATACCGTTGAGTCGTCCCACGATCAGCCTCGAAAAGGCGCACCGCAATCGCTGACGTCGCCTGATGCGGCGGCAGGGCGCGTCGTCGTGTCGGCCAGTCGGAAGCTGCCGCGTGGCGGAAAGAATTACGCGCGTTAATGGCCATTAAAAGCTCGTAATCATGGGGATAAATCGCATCCCGGTCGGCAAACCAGCGCGCGCCACGTGTCCTGGTTCATTAAAGCTGAGATGATGCCGTTATGGCGCAGGCCGCATCGGGCATATCACATCACCCCATTCGACTTAGAATGTCCCGTCTCCATTAATTGACTGACTCGGGCTATCCCGAGAAAATCGTCTTGGGGCGCGTGACACTCCACATTTCTTGCAACTTAAGGCAAACATTCTCCCGCCCAAACGTGTTCAACATACCTCTCATCGACTAACAACATTCGTCCGGTCGGACGCATTAACAGTTTACGAGGACGTGGCGGCCCACGTTCCTCCGGTCAAAATCTTCATCCGCCCGGACATCTTCATCATGTCAATGGCTAGTCTGGAATGCGTGGCGGCCCACGCTTCCCTATCATGCTTCGTCCAGCTGGACGGCCTCGTTAAAAAAGGAAGGGTGCGTGGCGGCCCACGCCCCTCTCGACTAACGATCTTCTTCCGCCCAGACAGGGCAGACATACACAGCACCAGCTGTTGAGCATCGTGTTAAGCCGGCCAGATGTTAATAGGGCAAAAAACGCTCGGCCGCAGAATGGTTGTACACACTTATGGTCCAGTCAGTCGGACTGATCGCCTCCTTCGACTAGACTCGAGGGGAAGGCTATTGATCCTGCCATATAGTTGGCACCATACGGGCAGCCAACGTGGCAAACGACCTAGCCAGTTTCAAGGTCCACGTCATTGTACGGCAGCCAACTCGACAAACATCCTGGCCGGGCCCAGGCTCTTCGCCGGCCGGTCGGACTCAAGGCGGCCGGTTAGAATAAATATAGCGGTTCATCCGGCCGGTCAAACCCGTCCGACCACAGTAAGGCTTACACGCCTCGTTCAGCCGGGTGCATCCGCCCGGCAGTCCTTTATGCTCGTGCCTGATACCCATCCGGGCGAGCCGTCCGGATGTCCACTCGGGCACTCTCTCGGAATCACCCTGAGAAAAGGACAAAATATACCTGCACCAGCTGCAGGTAACAGGCTGTCACCCCTCGTACGAACTGACACTCTCTGACAGGCGCCGACTTACAGAAACCTGTCTTTGTCCTCACATAAGACAAATAGTATACGACAAAGAAGGATGGTTACAGTCGACACAACCATACCATATCTTCTGACCCTGTCAGAAGATCCTGACACAGGCCATACTCATACCGACATCACCATACCATATCTTCTGACCCTGTCAGAAGATCCTGACACAAGCCATGCTTGGTCCTTTTCCCCGGCTATATAAGCCACTCCACTCCTCATTATCAGGTACGCATACATACACGCGCGAAGCCTCTCATCTTTCCAGTGCTCCATTATTTCTACTGTTCCTCGGAGTACTGACTTGACCGTCGGAGTGCCTTGCCGGGACGTCTCCCGGCTGGGTTGCTAACGGTCATCTTCCTCAGCAGGTTCACCTCCAGTCGGTTGGCCCTGCACCAGGCGACATCCACTTCCATTCGGTCGGAGGATACCCCCCACGACGCTGCCATTCTGCGCGAGGACGCCCCGTCAGCATCCACGTCACGCATCGCTACACCGTCATTCCGGTTGCGGCTCCACTACGCTCGGCGACAGGATCAATTATACTATTTTTTTTAACTAATCGGATAGTTCGTTTGACAAAATTAGGGGCGTTTGATTTGTATTTTTCAGTTTATTTTTCATTTTCATTTTCGGTAGAAAATGTGATTTTCTAGAAAATATGTTTGGTTTGCATTTTCTAACTTTGTTTTCCAGAAAAAAACATAGCGTTTTTTAGAAAACTGGAGAATGAAAAAAAATCATTTTTCAGAAAATTAGAAAATGTGATTTTCTGGAGAATGAAAATGAATAATAGCACAAACCAAACGCCCCCTTAGTTTGTTCCATTTTCTATTCTCATTTTCTAAAAAATAAGCTTATTTTATTTTTTAATTTTTTAAAAAATACTATATCTTTTTCTAAAAAATAAAATTGAAAAATACAAATCAAACATATTTTTTAAAAAATTATATTTTTTATAAAATTAAAAATTAAAAATAAACGTACCAAACACGATCTTATATCCCTTATTTCAGCCCAAGAAATGGGCCTAAGGGAGAGCTACAAACCCATTAACAGATCCGATAAGCCTGCTTCCATTATTATGCATCCTCTTCGAGTAAGGTTCCCTCCCGTCCCCGCTGCCGTACGCCGCTAAGATGGCTGCCGCCGGCACTGCCACCACTTCGTCTTCCCACCTGACTTCGGCGTCGTCTTTGCCGCTTTACTCTTTTGGGGTGCCCTGGCCTGAACTCAACGAAGGTCTGCTGTACACTGACGTCGTCCGATCCAGCGGCAGTGGTCTCAGTTCGGTTTCCTTTTTTTTCCCTCTCCTTCTGTTTCGTAGAAATTGGATCTTTTGATTGGTTTTCAGATTCTTCAGCTCACTCTGATTTAAACAGCTACGACTCTGATTGAGTTCTACTCCACCAAGTACAAGAATTCGGCACCATTGCAAGGGTTGGTCGGCCTCCAAAGCCTACGGAAGTTGTTCTATATATTTTGTTGTTTTGGAATAATGTCTTATTTATTCTATTGGTTCCTTGGCCAGCTGGTTTCAGAGGATTCAGAATGGTCAGGTTTGATGAGTTTCTGAGTTTTGATACAGTCTGTACATATTGTGTTTCTTTTGCATCGGAAAGACTTTTTTTTTTTTGGTATACTGAACATATTTCTGTTTTTTTCTCCCAGATAACTGTTAACGGGGAGGTAGCAACAGATCCCATGTACATGCTCAGGTAATTATTCTTTTTTTAGTTCTTATTAAGTTTTGTGCATACTTGATAAAGGTTGGAGTCATCCATAAAGCTAGTGTAGGTAATTGTATTGCGTATTTTATAACAAAATAAATAGATAAAAGCATCCCTTTTTGTTCTTCCATGCTTGGTGGAACAACCTTTTACTAATTATCTGTATGTCAAAATCAGATGTGTAATTGGTTGCATGTCAATAGGTGCGAATGTGATGTAGCACACATGTTGTTAGGCCTTACCTAGGGGTCATCTACATGTTAGTTGATATTGCCTACAAAAGCGTAGCCTGATAGTAGTAGAATTAGTAGCGTTGTAGCTGAATTTAGTATAGTATAAAACCTTTAGTGGGTTACTACAATTACTCTCACAAATTTAGCATAAACATATTGACATCCATTCCTAAAATTGGAGGCAACAGCAATGAGTTAGAAGGTGTTGTGTAGAAATCCGACAAACATAAATGTAGTGTATGATTTGACTACCGATAAAAGTACAAGGACACAGTGACAATGCATCCTAGTTGTCACAACAAATGAACAAATGTAACAACAATTCTTTCAATGTGCAATAACAACACCAATAGTTGATGTATCTTTTAAAAAGTGCAACAACACACTACAACTAATGCAGCAATCAACTACCAACTAGTACGACAACATGCAATGATGACTAATAAGTGTAACACAAAACTAATAATATATCAACCTGCATGCCAACTCATAGCGTATGAGTGTGATTAATGAATTTCTCTGCATTCTTACCCCAGTTCAAGTCATACTGTATGCCTGCTTAAACATACATACAACTACCTCATGAGTCATAATGCAATAGTTTAATATTGTTGCATTCAACATTTTGTACTCCTTTGCTATCTCATAGCATGGTAGCCCAATGTGAAGCAATGGCCTATAGTAAGTCAAATAAACCATAAGCAATCAACCACACAAATGAAGCATAAATTCACATCGAAGAATCAACCCAACAACCTAATAGGCCCACAAAATCCATTACTCAATAAATCCAGCTAGAACGTAGTGAAACAAATACTAAAACTTTGATCAATGATGACACAATGGCAGAACCTAAATCTGGCAGCAAAACCTTGTGATCATAAATGTAGCTCAATTTCAACCCAGTTTGAGCCCAACCAAGTTCAATCAAACCCTAACTTCGATTAATCCAATGTAAACCCAACTTGAACTCAATTGACTCTCATTCAATGCACTTCTATCCAATTTAAATTTACTCAGTGCCAAATTTCAAATAGAAACTCAATTAAATGTGCTATGGGTTATATATATTTGGGCATAACAAGCATGCATTTTGTAACTTGCCATGGAATTTTTTTACACATAATTTCCAATTCGCTACAGTAGGATTTCACTAGTTTTGATACTCTAGCTGTTGATGCCATTTTTTATTTTAACACTGTTATTTTTGTTTAGAGATGGTCTCCAAGTTGTTTACCATCGTCTTCCTTGGAAAGAGCCTTCCGCACCATACTTGCTTGAAGTTCTTTACGAAGATAATGACATGGTATGGCTCTATGCAGGCTAAATTTCATATCTGATATAGGTTCCTGAATTTTATTGCAACACATCAATGTAGCTTTTTGATCAACTTTAAGAGTCAGAGATCACAAATCCTTTCTTGTAGTTTCAAGCTTATTGAATCATGAATCATTCAGGAAAATTATTCTATGATATGACTGCAAAATTAAGGAAGGATTTAAAGAGGACTATAATTTTGTAACAAGCAATTAATGTACATTTTCCCTAGTCCATCTTTCTTCCTTTTGCATTACTGTTGTATTAAAAACAGAACAGAATTACTTATTATACAAAATTGAATTTCTTATATTCTTTATTTTTAGCTAATGATTTTCACATACCCTGACCAATGTTTTAAAAAAACAGTCCATTCGACAGTATAGGCATCTGCCTATACTTAATAAGTTACAGTTTATGATATAATGTGTATAAAATACACATAGTAGTTAATACATGGTTGATTAGGATTCTCATTCTCTTCACACCTCTCCTAAGTGGGATTGTTGATTTTTGACCCTCATTGCTAATCACCTCCACTATTAATATTCAAGGTGCAACTGAACTCCATCTTTCACCATGTTGAGAGACTCATGCAAAGCCTTCATGTGCTTTGGCCATTTGTTGCAAACTCACCTAGCTCTGCCACGGAATTGTCTTTACTCTATTCTCTCTTCAAGCTGACTGTGGGGTTGGTATCTTTTGGTACATAGGGTTAGTAGCTATTGATATAGATGAATCAAGTAAATTCTCCATGCCAATTGTCACAGAACGCGATTTAAAACCATGATTTAAACATTGTTTTGCAAGTATTCAGTTATATCCATGTGCTTATATTATATTTACACATTGTTGATTAATGTATTCTGTTGAAAAATAAATATTTTCTAGTGTATGATTACATGTTTCATTTTCCAATGGGATTATGGATTGGATAGGTTAAGCCCGCCATGACCGGTACCAAGCCCGGATGAGAAAGGGTGAGGGTTGCGTTAGGTTGCCACCCAGCGTTGAATATAGGCAAATGTTCAATTATGGATTGGATAGGTTGATTAGTATACATTGTTGTATATACATTTTAAGAATTTTTCTCAGCATAAATAATTTCTAATGTAGATTGCATGTACTCAGCATATCGCATATGCTTCTTGAAACCTTCACCATAACAAGTGCAAGGAAAATTAACAAGCTCTTGGCGTTATTCAAGTTAACTAATTTGCTTCTTTTTCATGGATTCAACTAGAATATTAGATAACTAAAAGTCTAAAACTTTCTTTAGTTAGATTATGTAGAGTATGAGATTAATCACTAATGCCTCTGGAAAGTGAAAAAGGTATGAATTCAGTTATGAATCTAAAGTGAAAACTCGATCTTATGACATTAGAGAGTCATAAAATGATGATATGAGTGGCAATGCTATATTTTCTGGATCCGTTGGTTACTTTGCTTTTATCTCTTGTCTCATATGTATATATTTCCTTCATTTCTCTTTTTCTAGTCCTACCATGTGTGCATTATATAAGTTGATAGGACATTTGAACAAAACATAGAAAATCTTTAAAAATGGCTAGATAGTCAGTAGCATATCCATCACAATGTTATAAGTACTCTAAACTAATGGCATAGGGGCTTCATTGATAGATAGTGAGCATGGACGTGTGTGGGGGTAAAATTATAGTTTGCTCCAGGCATGGGCGGATCTAGAATTTTAGATTTGCGAAGGACGCATAGACCCGACCCTGGTTCGGAACCGACGATTCCTAGGGGGTCGACCCTTAACCTTAACCGTCGAAGATGATTACGATTCTCGGTTCAGAATCGCCAGTTCACGGTTTGTGCACGCTTCGTTAAGGTTCAATATTATTATATTAAAAAAATTAAAATTATAAATTCATAAAAAATTTACATTTATTCAAATTATCTACGTATCTACTTAGGATATAAATGAATCAAAATCTACGTAATTTGCTTGCCTTTTTTCTCTATTATCTTATGAAGTGACATTATTAAGGAGTCATTAGTTAGATTTTTTGTTGTTGTTAATGAAGATAATGTGAAAATAATGAAATAAAGTCTTTATTTCTAGAATTTAAAAAATAATGGATACATAATCGTAGTCATTAATAAAAAAATTAAATAATCTCAACTGTTAAAAAAATTTGCTTTCTCATTCTTATAAAAGAAAATTATAGTCTGTTATAAATAATTAACTAATACATATGAATATCTATTTGATATAAGAGTATAGCCCTTCCAGTTGGTTAGGATACTCCACCTTCTAAAAGAGATTAGGGTTCAATCCTCACCAATACAATTTTTTTTAATTTATTAAAAATATTCATCTATAAATTAAAAATAATAGTTGAACCGACCCATGAACCGCCTGTTTCACGGCTGGTTCACGGTTAGTGGGCTGATTAAACCGTAATCGGCCCGAGCCTCAATCGATTATGGTTCGGTGAATCAACAGGTAACTGACTTATTGACCCGGTTATGAGCCCAGGCCTGACCTGGCCCGGGGTTAGGTCTAGGGCCGCATACTAGATGACGAGTATAATTATTATAATAATGATCTCCTTCCTAATCTTTCAAAAATACATAATGTATATTTAGTTGAAATTTGAGAAACAGAGAAAAGAAAAAAAATTAAATTTAGTCCTCCAAGGGATTTGAACTTTAGATGTATCTTAAAAGAAAAACATAACCTACCATTAGACCGACCATAATTATGTAATTATAAGACGGTCAAATAATATATATACTAATAAAGTAAAAAATTTTATACTAAAAAAAATAAAAATTCCTATATAAAAATAATATTATTAAAAATTTGGGAGGAGGGCAGGTCATCATATATGCATTCGAGTTATTGGTTTCAAGTGTAGCTTCAGGCTTTCAAGTATGAATACTTGAGACTGCTCTCATGGTTTTGTATCCAGCAGTTGCATACTTAGGCTTTTGCCTCTTTTAAATTTTAGCTGATGAAGGTTTTTTATTCAACTGACCTAACTGCGACAAATGATCATGTGAACTTATTGAAGAATCCTCAAGTGTATGAGCAAGGGAACTAGGAGACCCATCAGATAGCAAATTTTTATTGTTGCCTCCTGACTTGAATACTCCATCCCTGGTGTTATACTTGTAGGTCACTAGGTCTATTGGTAACCAATTGCCTTCTTTGATTGAATACTAACTAGCAGTCTTACTGTCATAATTGCTTATAATTTAAAGTTTTAAACATATTGGATCGTATGGTTTCCTGTAATATTGTTTCTCATAAGAGCAGGACCTTCAGTTAGGTTCCAGTTTTTTTTTTATTGCTGATGCAACTATAGAACAGGAACTGCATAATGCAAAAAGGTGTATTTACTTCCTTCCCTTTGGTGCTTAGGTTGCTCTAAATAAACCTTCAGGTTTGCAAGTTCTACCTGGAGGCCTTTTTCAGCAGAGAACTGTTCTAATGCAGCTCCAATGGAAAGAATGGAATTTTCTCGCATGTAACAATTCTAAAAGATCAAAGTCACAAGAAACTCATCCTGTTCCCGTACATCGCTTGGGGAGGGGCACATCAGGTTTAATTTAGAGTGTCCATGTATAGTGTTATATAGAATCTACAGATTGTATGTGTAATAGCCTACATTTGATTAGTAATTTGACTGTTGTTATGAGAATAATAACTACTTTCCAAGTTATAACTACTGTTGTTACTTGTCAGTGTCGCAAGTTGAGAAGTATTTTATCACTTTTTTGGTAATTGATTCTATACATCAGGTATATTGCTCTGTGCTAAGACAAAACTGGCTAAGAGTCATCTTGCAGCTTATTTTGCTAGTGGTGCCATATTTGCTGGGGATGACAGGTTAGAGCAGATTTTTTATTGGATATCTTTGTTTATTTGAGTGTTTTTAGCATATCAAGAACTAATGCACTTGTAGGGGTGAAATGGAGCTTGGTAAACGACGAAACATCTCAAAATACTATCGAGCATTAGTTGGTGGTATAATTAAAAAAGATGAGGTGAATTTGTTCGCCTAACATAAACTTTTTTCTTGTATTCTCGTATATTGATTGAAATCTTAAATGAACAATTAATGCCTAAGAATGTAAAAAAATGTTTTATATTGTTCATGCTTTATTTTTGTTAATATTTTTGAGAGTTTGTTTAAGAAAAACTCTGTATGCCTATGGTTAGTTTTGTGTTAGCGAGAGGTTTAGGTTGCTGTATAATGAGGAAAGTCATTCAAATTTAACCTCTTGTCAGAGTTAGGTTGCATTTGTGTGTGTGTGTGTGTGTGTGGCGTCAATGTGTATATATTACTTTTATTGTTATATTCCATATAGACATCTTTTATATAAATTTAATTCAAATTGGAGTTAGCTATACCTCTTGAATTTTTTGGAGATAAATATTGTCAACATGTGGATAACATGGTTTATATATCACAGAATTGCAATACTGTTGTTGGTTAGGAAATAAATATTGTCAACATTTCCAGGAATTCTGTGTTACTGTGAGTTCTTTGCATTTTTGGAGCTTTTCTCTGTTTTCATTTCTCTAGCACTAACAAGGATATGGTCCTTTTGACATGGAATAGAGGAGTTATTTGCTCTTCTATGTGTTCTTAGTCATTTAATTGAAACTTATTGAGAGAAGTCCATTGATTTCAAGATTCTGGTTGTAAACTACACGCAAGTTTTCTCTTTAACATTAGCCAATATTTCCTTTGCAGTTGGTAATCAGGCAGCCCATTGGTACAATCAATTATCCAGGAGTAGCAAAGGGGCTTTATGTAGCTTCTTCATCAGGTCATTTTCTTTCTGATCTAGACTATCAGTTTTATTTTTTTTCAGAAGTATTTGTTTTATTTTCATTTTGAGCAGTAAAAGTGTACACAGGGAAGCCAGCACTGAGCAGAATGCAAGTTCTTGAAAGATATGATCAGAGAAACCAAACTTTGGTGCAGGTATATGCTCAGGATCTACTTACTATATTTTCCTATATTCTTATCCTCATCAAGGTTAATCTTCATTATTGAAACTGCATGTGGAGAACTGAATTAGTGAAGCCTCTTTATCTTTTTTGTTTCAGAGCCTATACTTGTTAACTTTTCGCATGTGGGTTTATGCTCAACTTTTTCAATGCATATCAGAAACTTAAAATCATTAGTCTCCGTTTACTTTTCATAACTAATGCTTTTGCTTGCATAGTAGGAAACAGGAAATTTTGAGGAAGGGGCTGAATAGTAGCAGATATAGTAAATTATGTTCCTTTACTAGTGAATGAACTACAATAATATTTCTTTTTTATGCAAGCATTATCATACTTTCATTTGCCTCACTCATTGCTGTAGAGGTCATTCTTGCTATTGTACTTCTCTTATATCTTATCCTTTTGATTTTTGATATTTAACTCTTAATTCTTTTGCTGCATTCATCATATATTTGAACTCTATTTTTTTGTAGTGGAACCATTCTGTTCCATGTGTGCA
This sequence comes from Boesenbergia rotunda, assembly GCA_024364735.1. Classification (NCBI taxonomy): domain Eukaryota; kingdom Viridiplantae; phylum Streptophyta; class Magnoliopsida; order Zingiberales; family Zingiberaceae; genus Boesenbergia; species Boesenbergia rotunda. The sequence continues at coordinate 281,757 of JAGFNQ010007256.1, read as the reverse complement.
ATATGCCAAATGCTTATCATTTTCAAGATAATATGGATTGGATCATCTTTTTTTTTAGATAGTTTAGCCTGGCATGTGTGAGCTACAACTATCTTATGATTTCTTAATATGTCCTTGTTGGAATATTGAAAGGTTGAGATCCATTCTGGTCGACCACATCAAATTCGTATCCATCTTGCATTTGTTGGCCATCCACTTGTAGGTGCGTTACATTTGAACTTCTTTTTTGTTTGTACTGGAGTTTCAGTTGTATGTTTCTTATTCCTTGCCCGATATAAATAAGCTGTAATTAACTTTTTAATTGCCTGCTATAATTTTGTTGATTGTTGAAATACACATTTCAAGAATTTCAGTTTTTAGACTCTCCTGTGCAGGGGCATTCCTTCGTCATTGACATGGGGTATTCCTTTTTCTATCCTTCTACATTGGGTCCTTAGTACATGTAAGGTTGTTGCTAATGTTTCTCAAAAGTAAAATTCTGCCTAGTGATCCTGGCAAATTGAGGAATATGGGATGCTGAGTTTCTTATAAACATTATCAACCTCACATTGTTAATGAAAAAATGTATGCTAGCTGGAGTCTGCATTCTGCAATGCATGAGATAATGGGTAATGTTGTAGTCAGTTAAATCTGTAATAGCTTAAATTCTGAAATAAGCAATTGAAGAAAACCACCAACTGGTCACTTGCAGAGAGAAGTTAGAAGGAACATTTGTAAGAGTACAATTGTCTCATGTGATTACATTTGTTGGTATGGCAACAATAAATGCAAGTGCAGGAAAAAAAATTGCCAACAGAATTAATTAAGTTTTCTTATTTGGGTGGATTGTTATACACAGTATGAGAGCAAACATGGTCCTAGGCTTATTCAAATTTTTGGACAACTCCTTTGACAGTGGAGCCACCATGGGCTTCACATATTATGGACTAAGGATAATTCTAAGATAGTTAGACATTGGACCTTGATTAGAACATTAAATTTGTGGGTGAGATGACACCTCAGATACATGAAAAATTGTGAATTAATTAAGGGAGTATATAGTCTTGAAGGAGGAACTAGCGTTACTTGGATATAAGCACTTTGGGATTAGCCTTCTAAGTTAATAGGTCAAATTTTCCAATCTGGATAGGCGGTTACAAGTCTTTTTGTGCAGCAGTGTTGGACTCCCAGAATCTGCTTCTATATTTGTAGACTGTCATGAAAACATGGGTTAATTGGCATAGGCTAACACTTGGTATGGGCATTTTCTATTCTTATAGTCGAATTGTTTTTCCTCACCCTGATTTCCTAATTGTGGAATCAGTATTAAACATTCCTCATTATGCTGCATGCCATTTAGTGAAAATGATGGATAGTTTCATATTGTATTTCTAGGTGTGAGTAGCCTTTTAATTTTCTAGATTATTTATCTGTGTCGGCAAATGCACACACACGACAACAATAATAACAAACAATTAAGTCTTTATTCCACTAAATAGGGTCGGCTATAAATGTGTGTGCGCACGCGCGCGCGCGCGCACACACACAAAAATCTCTTGCTTGGAAATTCCCAAACAATGATTATAAAACTCCTTATCAATCCCCAAGAGGGCGAAGTCTAATTTTATTATGACCTCAATACTGAGTTCTGTATTTGTTTTGGGTATTTAAAGCAAAGAGGATCGTTTTTTGAGCACCTTGTCAAGATTTATGATGTCTAAGAGCCTTTACTAAACGATTTATAATTTAATCGCAATGGCATGCTCTTTTGTCACAACTAAGCAGGTGACCCTCTTTATGACATCGGTGGGCAACCTAAAGCTTTTGAGTCAGAGTCTATTGGTGATTGTTTTGCGAATGATGGGTATGCCAGTCTTGTTTTTTTATAATGTTTGTGATAAACTGTAAGGTTTTGAGATAATTTAATGATTTGTTGATTTCTCGTTTACTTTTTATAATATTTGCTTTCTATTTTGATTTTATCGTTTTTATTTCCTCTCAGAGGTTATCAGAAGCCAATGCACGCTGTACCCGGAGATTGTGGTTATTACTTGAATGCCCATAAGCTCTTCCTTGATCATCCAATTACAAAAAAGGTAATTGTTTACTTTTTTTTCTTGATCGTTTAATACCTTGAAACATTTTTATGGTATTAGTAAGCTTAGAAATGCTAGATTCACAACCGAGCGGACAAAAAAACAAGTCATTTTTGTCCGCTTAAGTGCTCTGTTATTGATACCGTAGTGGTAAAAAGTGATAACACTTATCCTAGGCGCTCCTCACAGTCCGTCCCTAGATTGTGTGAAGGGAGGTAAATCACAAGTGACATTAGCCCGAACAATGATCAATGTACGATGGAGGATAAGAATCTAATTACTATTAGAATTGATCGCATACTTTATGATGATAATATCCTATGTACTAGCTAATTGGCCGTCCCGAAGGAACGCTCTGCTATCGATACCATGCATCCTGGTAAGATTGCCAATTTGACTTTATTATTGGTTTAATTTATTTGATTTTCCTTGTAGAGAGTAGAAATTGTTGCTCCACTACCTTCCATCCTCCAGACAGAAGCAGAGCGACGTCGAAACATATAATCATCGCAAGCCATGCAGCTCGTGAAACTCGTCTCACCCGTTGCTCTCATTTGTTGGAAATTTTTGATACCTACATTATTTGCAGCCGTGATGATAAGTTTTGGTCCTTACATCAAATGTCAATCATTGCTAGAGGATGGTTAGGGATTTTCTTTTATGTATACTTATTTATGAGAATTATGATGCTTCTTACAAGGTTGGGCGTTTGTTCTCGAATTAGATTTTTTTTTTTAAGATGGTATATCTTGGAGAAACAATTCCTCATTCTCTAACCATTTGAGGTTGATTATCTTTTTTCATATAATTTAGGAAATGGCTGAGGAATTTATGGGGTGAATTTAATATTTTTTGTTACAATATAAAATTTTCTAAAGTCGATAGTTCCACAAAATTCCAAATTCGATAGTAATACAATTCTTCTTCAACACAAAATTTTCACATAGAAAACCCTCTGGACATATCCAGCGTGAAAGAGAAGTCTCTTTTTTTTTTTTGGGTTAAAAACCGAAATCATTTTTTTTGGAAAAAATTAATTAGTGCAATTTAAATTAGAAAAATAAATAAGAATGCTGTTCTTTGCTAACCTATTTTTTTCTATACGAGATTTTTTTCAATCTTGGGCGACTGATCGTCAGGGTAAATCGAGAAGCGTTCACAGTGGACGGTCTAGAATTTCAGCATCTCAGGGTTCACGTCCCATTTAGAGAATTTTTTTTTATAAATACATCGTAGTTGGGGATTGAACCATAAATGCCTGAGATAGTGACCAATCCTCCTACCACTACACCATAGCTTAGGAGCTTTGCTAATCTATTTTTTAACCACATAGATGTTGGATGTTCGTCATCAAGTTTCAGTTTGATCATAAAGCTTAAAAAACACAACTTAATTATGGGCGGTTTGACTAGGGCAATTATTAATCCAGTTTTATTCGATCCCAAAAGTGTAGGTCAGATAAGTACTAATCTTAATTAGTCAAGGAGATACAAAATTTTAATGTTCATCTTAATTTAGCCTCTATTTTTGTTTTATTCTTTCCCTTATAATATCAAAATCTAATTCAACTAACCTCAAATAATTGAGTTAAAATTATTCTCAAGCTCTTGGATTGAGAGTAGAAAATCAATGTTAAATACATTTAGATATCTCCATTTGATCAATGATGCTGTTTGTCTTAAATTATTCTGACAGAAAGTAAAGTCTGACCTCCGTAAACACTAGCCGCCCTCGTTTAGTCTAAAGTTAATTCATGGCAAGATAAGGCCACTACACCCACTAACTCTGAATGCCACTGAGCTTTTGAAGTGGTGCACTAGCGGCTTATCAGAACATGATCTTATCTTCCAAAAAAAAATAAATGTAGAGAAAAATCTGAACAGATTTTTTTTTGATCAACCATAGTTCTTTTTGTATATCGAACAAAAGATTACATAGAACAACTAACTCTTTAACATCAACTACATTCTGTTCTTGGTCATCAACAAAAAGGCTACAACTTCAAAAAGAAAAGATCATATTAAAACTCCTACATCGAGCTTAGATTACAAAAGCATATCGGATATGGACAAGGCAAAAACAGAGGAAATCAGCTGAGCATTCAGTGATAAGTAGATAAGCTAATTACTTTGCGTCCAAGTTAAAAATTGTGCATGAAATTATCATCATCCATTTTTATGTTCATCTTGAGCTCGTCGTCTTCCACCTCACAAAACGACTCAGAGGCAGCAATCTCGTCCCATATCTGGTCCATGCTGTAGACTTTCACACCCTCACTCGCTCCGAATGCTGCAGCAGCAGAGATATCTTCTTCTGCCATGCTCTCTAACTCATGCTTTGGTACGTTGGCAGGGGAAGACGATGAGGATGACGAGCTGGATGGTGAGCTGAAGAGATTCAATTTCTGTGCCTTCTTGCGCATGTGAGTCCTCCAGTAGTTCTTGATCTCGTTGTCAGTACGACCAGGGAGGGAACGTGCAATCTGAGACCACCTGTAGTTTCAGCATGCATATTACATGAGTAATATTTTGAATAAAATGAATCAAAATTATGCATGCACTTGGTGAAGTGAGGAACTAATTGAGCACCTCAACATCCCCAAGTCTCAAGAAGATTGATATATTTCAGATTTTTCAAGCCTAAATTTCTCTTTATCCACTGAATTTCATTAAGCAACTATAATCAACAATGGAGAGAAAGGATATAAATACATGCCATTTCTAGTCTGTAGCTATATGAACTATGGAGAAAAAAAGAAGAAAAACTATAACTTTGATTTTCAATGTTTCAAGATGAGAAGAAAACGAACAAAACTTTTTTTTTCTCAGCAAACACCTTACCTTATGTAGAGCAATTTAGTTAAATGATTAAAGGCCAATAGGCCACCCGAGTGTCAAAAATTATCCCCAACTATAGAATTTAAATTTTTTAGAACAAATAAACACACTATTTTTAAACTATGAATACAAGAAAATCTCAAGAATTGGACATTGATTCTCGTGGTGAAGGAAAAAGAAATGAAACAGTATTTTGTTCGTCACAATGTTTCAATAGATTAAGTTAATATAATCAATCAACCAAGAGGGAGTTAAAAATCTAACCTTTTGCCTATAACTTAAAAGTTTCAAAAGTTTTACTATTTCAGACACAGAAAATAATCACTAAACTACTGATTGGCAGTGGATCTAATGTCATTTTCAATTTCATAAAGTTACTTTCCCAAATCAAATTGCTAAACATTAAGCACAGCAATTCCATTGGATCACAGGGCATGTTTGACCACAAACAGGACGATCAAATCATTGCAAAATTAATATGAATTGTTAATTCCATTTTCGTGTATTTCCCCCCAAAATTCAGGCTACATAGCATTAAGCACAACAGTAGCTCACCAGACAAGGAAGGGAGAAAAAAAATTCAATCTTTTTGAACACATGTAAAATTCAAACCTGTTGCCCCATTTGGCATGGAGCTGGATCACAAGCTGCTCCTCCTCAGGGGCGAACCGGCCGTGCTTGAGTCCGGGATGAAGGTAATTGACCCAGCGCAGCCTGCAGCTCTTCCCCGACCTGCCGAGCCCTACAACAACACACATACATCCGCGCGACCAAGCAAATTAACTAAAACAAAAAACATTTGCATCGATCGAGGATCGCTTCCTAAAACCCTAATTTAATGGTCGGTTGCCTTCATCGATCCCCCACCACCGCTCAAACCTGATACCTTAGCTAAGTAATCCCATCGGCGTTCGCCGAACAAGCGCACGAACCACCCCAGTCGCGCGTCCTCCTCCTCCGTCCACGGGCCCTTCTTCGTCGCCGCCGCCGCCGTCGTAGCCGCCGCCGTCATCCGTTCCGCGCACAGAGCTGCTCCGGGGTCAAACTTCTATTGGGCATTCCGTCGAACAATTATAGGCGGGACTAATGGCAGGAGGAAGGCGACGTCACCTGCGACTCCACGTTCCCATTTAACTATTTGGTGCATTCTGTAAATAATAATACCATAAATATTTTTTATTTATATATTTTATCATTAAAATTTGTTTAATATTACTTCTTTTATATTTTTGAATTGACACAATTAATGAAAATATAAAAAAAAATAATGAAATAATAATATATACTTATATCACATTCATTATCTTGAATATGACTTTCGACCTATCACTATACTGAACCTAAATTTTTTTATTTATTTTTTTTTTTTTCTTTCATTTTTTCTAATTTAAACCTACTAATCCTGACAATGACCCATCAATCAACATCTTTTAAGTTGACCAAATATTAAAAAAAAATTATCTGTTAATTCGTTGAAATTGAGATTTAATATTTAGATGTCTAAAAAATTAAGAAAACACTTTATACTCATCATTATTTATTTTTTAATTAATATGTCTCGACATTATTAGCTTAATTTAGTCATTGTAATTATAAATATTATTATTATTTGATATTTATTTACTTCAATTTTCCAAAAAAAAAAATTGGGTAGGCAATAGAATCAAAGCTCAATTAGTCCAGAAAAGACATCTAATCCATTGAAATTATGGCAAGTTTGAAATGTAAAAGGCAGAGCATGAGTTTCTGCTAAACAGTTGAAAGAGTTCCATCAAAGCCTTAGGAAAGCAATGAAATCCAATGACAAGAACCAAAAGGAACAGTTGCATTATATTTATCACCTTCAAAGTTTTAGCACAATGACTATACGTTAGACAACATGAATTGATACAATTCCATCAATGGTTATGAAGCAACGGTTAGTTGTGGATCAGTCTCATAGTAAACAATATCTCCGGTGTCGCTAACAGAATGAATGATCTTGTTTCAAACTCTCCTAAGTAGGATCTCAAATAGGTGAAATGGCAAAGGACCAGATTGTGCTAGTTCCTTCTTGTATTTTCCGAGCACTGGTTTTGCTGCCTGAGTCTGATGCAAGATAAATACGTCCTGAGCAATTCTTGTTAAATATATACATGCACAGATGTCCAAGGAGAAATGGTAGACTGGTTAGTACTCACAGCTTCTATTAAATGGTGTGTGAGGTATCTGTGGGAAGAGGTGATGAATCACATGAGTACCAATATCATGGTGGATATTGTTAATCCATCCATAATCACGATCAAGTGTAGTCAATCCTCCTCTAAGATATCTCCACTCCTGGTAGATGACAAGAGTGCAAGATTATTAAGAATTACTTTGTTCCTAGGCGAGATGGACAAAAAATTATTAGCATTCAAGAATTTTGGTTCAAAAGCACCAACATTTTATCACAGTCAATTATTTGGCTCAATGGGAAATAGTGACCAACTAATGAAAGATCTCGCTCCTAGTTGATATGAGCAATAGTTTGTTAGCTTTTCAGATGGGGGAGTTTGAATGAAGCACGCCATGTTTCTAACAAAATTCATTATCCAGCTTCCTTTGGAAAATCATGTTTAACAAAGCTCTGCTGAAAGCTTCATTCCTGATGTTTAACAAAGCAAACACTAATGGCTTAGAAATAGCAAAGATCTTACCGGCTTATGCAAAACAATAGGACGTTATTTGGATACTTGCAATGACTTCTTACCTTTCCACGGTACTAGGGCAGCTTCTCCTCATGTCCATGATGATACAAGTATGTCACAAGATCAAGCCACACGCCAAAAATCTGTGTTTGGAACCAATATAGTTTCAGCATCATCCAATCGCCACGTGAAGAACAAGATGGAAAGAAGAAAAACCAACCCAATATGGAACACCATAAAGCTTAAGCATCTGAATAGGACCCATCAAAAAGGTTAAACCTGCAAGGATCACCAACATTGTAATAAAATCTTTCCTCTCGCTAGGAATAAATAAATCACTACTAGGGTGGAAATGTGAACCGGACTTGGACATCTCCCCCACTGTTATGAATTGAAGATCAAGTCTAAGCATGATTGAAATGTTAATTTCTCTGTAGTCAACTGCAAGGTGTCTAGTTTGTTACTCACCAGGTAGAAGGGCCAAGCAAACATTGGGAACGGCAATGTGAATTGAAGCTTCTTAGTTAAAGGATCCAAATTCCTATATAAATTCTTAGGCAAGTACAATTAGAACAAGATGAATTAGCTTCACTAATACAGTCGTTTTCAAGGTGGATAAGGTAAAAAAAAAAACAATCTCCAACGTAAGGATGACAGACGAGTTATTAACCGGGTACCATGATTCCTCATTCTCAACATGCCCATGATTTTGGTGATGAGTCCGGTGGCTAATTCTTCTGCACAACTCAAAGGAATCAGAATAATTGACATTAGTCATAAATGCAAACATAAATTGACTTATAAGATTTAGAAGTTAAAATCCTTAGATTTGGAGAAAGATGTTACCATCCATGGTAAGGAACAAGAATGGAGGAATGAAGCAAATGGCCAACAACACTGTAAAGCTTTGGGTCGTTTGAGAAACTCCCATGCCCACTGTCGCAGAATTGAAGCTTTGTTTTAAAATGCACAAGCCGACATTTCAAGTTTCTAGAGGAAACAAGTAAATTTGGCATTTTTAAATTAGGGTTTGTTACATACCAGTCGTGGCCGGGAACGAAGAGAGCCCAGAACATCGTCCCTTGGGCAACCGAGTAGAGCGGCCACACTATCCAACTATTGATGTACACAGCCGCTGCTGGCAAGCTCTAACACCACCACCACATCGCGCACCGCATAACTCATCGAGCGCCACGGATCCCTCACCCAGCAATGCTTGGGAATGGCCGCGCTGATCTCCGCTAGCCCGAACAGCGGCAGCATCCAGGGGTCGAAAGCTTCTTCCTTCTCATCGATCCCGCTCACGTTACGCCGTCCGCTGCCCTCGGACGACTCCCTTTCGTCCTCCAAGGGCACCACGCTTAATGGCGCGCTGACACGAAGCACCCATTCCCGGCGGCCCAAGGGGCGGCCGAGATCGATGCCATTGGCGGTGGAGGCTAAACAACCTGTGGAAGTGGAGGGGAGGGGACACCTGCCAAGAGGAAGAAAACCGGCGGCGGGCAGGATGCCGGATTGGAGGCGAGGGAAGGCAGCTCGATGCCGCAGCATTGAGAGAGAGCCCACTCGCGGACTCGCCATTGCCAAGGCCCAACGTCGCTGACAATCTCTCAATCGATCGATCAATCTCTCAAAAGCTTCTGATAAATTATTCTGATCGATTATTTTAGGCCTAATTGATTTTCCAATCCTTAATTTTAAACTGAGTTTAAGTTTCTTTGTCCAACTATAAAATCACTCGTGACTCATTCAATTTTCTTCATTGCCTAACATCCTATCAATTTTAACCTATCATTCATCAAATGTCCAGTCAACCTTTAATCCACTTGGATTTTCATTTGTCAACTTCTTATTAGACTTTCGATCATCAAGTATCCAATCACCCTTTAACCCACTTAGACTCTTCCCTTGCCAACCTTTACAGTAAACTTTCGATCATCTGCTTAACTTTTAGTTAAGACTAGTCATTCGATAGACTTCTCATTCTTGCATAACCTCCAGTTAAGACTAGTCACTCAGTAGATTTTTCACCCTTGCTTAACCTTCAATTAGGACTTTTTCCTTGCCTAACCTTAGTTAGGACTAATCACTCGATAAAGTTTTCACCCTTGCTTAACCTTCAGTTAGAACTAGTCACTTGATAAACTTCTCACCCTTGCTTAACCTCCAGTTAAGACTAGTCACTCGGTAGACTTCTCACTCTTACCTAATCTCCAGTTAGGACTTTTTGTTTCCTAACCTCCAGTTAGGGCTTCCCGTTATCTAGTCTTACTAGGACTTCCATTGCCTAGCCCCGGTATGACTTTTCTTGCCTAATTCCCAAGTAGGTCTTTCACTATCTAGCCTTATTAGGACTTCCCTTCCCTAGTTCCCAACTAGATCTTTCATTACCTTGCCTCATTAGGACTTCACTTGTCTAACCTCTAGTTAGGACTTTCTCATTCAAGTAGTCAGTCATTCCTTAACCTATTTGACTTCTCTCTCACATATTGTCAAATAACGAAACTTAAGCTCGAGCCAATTCGAGCTTAGTCCACATGGTCAATCTGGACACGAGGACAATTACACCAACATTTATTAATTGTATATTAGACATTAATAAATCCAGGACCCGGATTTGTATTGAACTAAGAAGACTCGTGTGCGTGCACGACCTGCACGCGTCGAATGCCCGATCGGTCGGGGCAAAATTTGTCCAAGCAAACGTTTTGTCAAATTTTTTTGCTCAAGTGTAATTGAAGCATTAACTATTGATTAATGGAAAATGTAACCCCTAGACGTTTGGATCTGGCCGGTTATTGACAGTAAATAGCATTAATTTGGTCATTGATTACTGCCTATATAAAGAGGCTGTGACCGAGAGCAAAAGAGACAGATGTCCATCGGAGTCTCAAGCAACGAGGCTTCTTCAGTTCGCCCGAGCAACGAGTGCTCCGTTGTGCCCGTGGTCCCGTTGTTGTATCCTGAGAGACAGACGTCCATCGGAGCCTCGAAGCACCATCGGAGGAGGACAAATCTGTGTCAAGGAAACTGCGTTACGCAGGTCTCAGCTACTCTCGAATTACTACTCGGGAGCTCGGGAGATATTGTTCGGAAGCTCGGGAGATACTGCTTGGGAGCTCGGAAGATCCTAGTCAAGAGACTCCGCTCAGGAATTCTAGCTCGGGAGATACTACTCGGGAGCTCACGAGATCCTAGTTGGGAGACTGTTCGAAAATTTAGCTCGGGAGAATGCAGTCTGCATAAAAGACAATTCGAGTCACTCAACAGTTAAGTTAAAATTATTTTTTATAATTTCAATTTATTATAAACTCTTCAAAAGAAGTACATTTCCTCTAACAAAAGTGTTTGAGATGAAATTGAATTTTACTTCTTAGAGAAGAGATACTTAAAATTAAATTTTACTTTGATTTTTTAATTTGGTTTAATCCGACAGCGAGGACAAGAGGATCATAGTCACGGTATCAAAACTATGCTATTGTATTAGGTGTTAAAGATTTTGATGGGTAACCTCAAAACTACGGTGAAAATTTAAATGCTCGACGATATTTAAGTAGTATTTGGGAAGAAGAAAAAAATACACTTAAAATCTTCGAAAAAATCCCATTGTTTTTCATCTTCGAAAAAAAACACTAGGCTTTCAAAAAAAGGATTTTTGTACGTGTTGGATATCATGTGAATGGGAAGGGAGGTGGTGAGACTAAATTGGGACTTTCTAGTGAGTAGAAAGTGAGGTGGAGAATAAAAAAATTCCCTTGTGAGTGGGGCTTTAGTCCCACATTGGGAGTTTTAAGGCAAAATAATTGGTTTATATTGTTTCACAAGCATGTCAGTTGTGAACAAATGCTAGGGGAGAGACTCTCTCTCACGCGTGGGTGCACGGGGGTGCAAATCCAGGGTCTGGATTTGTACTGAACCAAGTGAACTCGTGTGCGTGCACGACTTGCATGCGTTGAATGTTCGACCGGTCGGGACAAAATTTGTGCAAGCAGTTGAACCAACGTTTTACCAAATTATTTTTGCTCAAATGTAATTGATGCATTAAATTTTGATTAATGGAAAATCAGTAACCCAGCAACAACTGCGAAATCAAGAGAAGACCCGTTGATATAATCACTTATTTGATAAGTATGTGGCACTAGGACAATGCTTAGAAACTGACAATTTCCTCTTCGGTTCAAGTAATTTGTTAGTATGAGGAATATGGCGAAGGATTCATTGGTATGTTGGACGGAATCTTCACCATTGTGTTGCTTGACACGCCGAAAACAGCTACATTGCTGCTCGTGATGCAATTTGAATCACTCCCCTTTACATTGAATGGGGACGGGATGGTGTACTATTATTCTGATCACCATTTCCTTGGATTTTTTTTTTTTAGTTTGTATACCTGTAGAGTTCTTAGTATGATTCTGAGTCTGATCTTTCTGATGCGGGCTCTGTTTGTGTCACGTCTCGAGGAGCTGCTTGTCTGGTAAAATCGAACAGTACCTTTCCTGTACGACGGACAATATGAATCCTCGATACAAAACCTACACGGTCATCGCATCATCCTCAGCCAACATGATTAAAAATTTATGCATAATAAGCAATAAAATGAAACTCTGACATAAAAGACACATATTGGTATGACTAACAATAATAAAAACTCCAAAAACCCCTCTGGGGTACACGAATAGTACAAAACACGAATTCATATCGATAGAAATGGAAAACAATGTAAATAAAATATCCGTAAATGTCAGTACCAAAGCAAAGTCAATCCGACCGGAAGTGGGATTAGCGGCAGGGCTCCCTCCTAGCGACACCAAATGTATCTTCCTGGAAACAAAAAAATATAACAATGGAGGATGAGTCCAGGTAAACTCCACGGGTATATAATCAGATAGATATGCATAGCTATAAAAAGATTACACAATAGCAGAGCAGAAGTAAGCAGATACAGTCTCAAAGGGGAAAATCAAGATACATGATCAATACACTACATGCAAATATACATATCCATATCAACCTCACTTGCGGGGTATGTAGGTCATAAATCCTAGAACCTGAATGGTCACCAGACCATAAGCAAATAAAATATCTCCTGTATGTGTCGGTCATCCAATGTAGTAATCATAATTCAAACAAATGCAGCAAACACAAAAAAATGCAATCTATGCAATCGTGCACATGATGCAATGACATGGTCACTCCTGATGCCAGTCATCCACCGTCACCGGTCATGGGTCAGGTCGAGTGGGAAGCTATGACAATTGTATGCACTCTTCTATCACTGGTCCTGAGTGACCGAGTGGACAGAATACTGGCGGAGGTCACACCCGTCCTACCCCTAATCATATGAGGGAGCATCGCTCTTATCTCCTCGTATCACGGGAAAGAGGAGGGATCCCTGTCTGCTACCACGCTGTGTGAACCACTACCCATGAGCGGTCGAGCTGAGCCTTGACAGGACAACTACACACACCTTTCTGACAATATCATTAACCTATGAGTGGCAGTGTGTACAGATCCTGATATCACTGGCGACCCGTCTTATCCACAAGGAAGCCCAGAGATTATCAATTATACAACAATGCAAAGATAGTGCATGACACTAACACTCATCAAACCAACCTCAAATGATATGCACAAGACTGAAGCATAAATCATGACATATAAATAACCTACTAGGCATGCAATAATGCTAGGTATCAATTAACGCGTGTACTCTCTAGAATCAGAGTATCAAGCATGGAGATTGTATTGAAATAAAATTTGAATATGTCAAAAGGTCAAGCAGTAAGTATCAAGCAGGATAAACAAAAGACAGATAAAGGTACATCCTACTACAATCCATAAATGAAACCATACATAGACATCTGAAATATCTACAAAGATAAGTCAGAAGGTACTCGCCTCATAATATAACATGCGTACCGGATAGAACCTCCCGCGATCAACAATAAGTATCTAAATCAGTGTCATGTAATAAGGATAAAATATAGCTATTTATATAACTAATAAAATATCTAAATTAACAATTAAATTACGTTAAATCAGAAGGTACACTCCTCGTAATCCTTTTTTTTTATTTAACAATTTCGATATCGTCTGAGATGAAAGGATTGCACGACGACTGTGAGCACTTTGAGGTGTTTCTTCCTAGGCACTTGTACTCCAGCAAAGGAGGCGGCTACAAGAGATGGTACAAGCCACCCTGGTTCTCTGAGGCAATTCCTTCAACGCCTCAAGCCCGACCTCTGTCGAATTGAAAAGCGGGCACTGAGGAAGGCCTTTGATGATGAGGAGAACCCCTACCTGCCAAAGGTTATCATTTAGTTACTGATAGTAAAGCATGAAATCTCGAAATGAAATTTTGTGAATCTGCAAATACTCACAGTGAAGTTCTTGCGTCCTTTTACCTCGTACTTGTCGTTCTTCACTTGTCGTCGGAAGAACGATCACAATCGGAAAGTCCTTCAATGTCCACAAATCAAATCCCTCTTCCGACGCAATTTTCCTCTTCGGAAAACTAGTTGCCGAAAGCTCCTCGGATGCTTCCGATTCCCTTATGCTCTTGCACCCCTCTTGCACTTGAATGAACCCCTTACCCCCTCCTTATATAGGAGAGGATAGGGGGTAGAAGTAGTGGAGAGAGAGGGGCAACAAGCCCCACTCCCTTGGCAACGTGTGCAGTTACACTGCACACGTTGCCCCACTTCTATCATCTCCCACTCATACAAGTCAAGTCACATAGACAGTACAAGAATCAGGTCACAAAGACCATATAGTCACATAGACTAATACAAGAATCAGGTCACAAAGACCATATAGTCACATAGACTAATAGATCATGCAATTCATACTTTAGGGAAAATGATTCGTGCGATAGCAAGCATACTGAGCAATCATTACTAAGAAAGTTATGACACTTAACTTAGCTGCTCTCTGAGCGATCAATACCAAGAAAGTTGTTACACTTTACTTAGTCGCTCTATCACATTAATCAGAGACATCAATCACTTGCTTTTACCCCAGACTAAATCATTTACATCAATATGAACATCTCTAATCCCTCGTAATGACCATTAAGTCAAGAGCATGTTCAGTATTTCCATTCAATACAATTATTCACAATCACATTTTAAGTACTCAACAAAAAATGTAATTGGTCGACCAGTGAATAAGTGTCAATGATGTAAATCTCTCTTAGTCTTCCTATTTAGCTTGAATCTATTCATTCTAATCAGTTGCTTTCCTAGTTATGTTCCATAGACCGAATCATCCATAGCCAATAGGATACATGCTAAGATAGCAGACACTGATTAAAATTTCAAGCAGACAGCAAATAGTCACATAGGGTAAATCTGAGATTAACTTATAATCTCAAGGGTCTCACATAGTAGAGAAGCAGGGATCCATTCTCCTACTACCCTTATTGTCGCTATAGCACATGTGGTATGAATCACATGCTACGATGTTTTTCTCTTTTAACAAAAGAGTGTATGTTTTCTCAAAATTAACATCGTACAGATTTGATCTAGACATACCTAATGTCTAATCCTGAATTCAACTTATGAATTCCTATCTGGCTATAAGCAGATTCAGTAAATGGTGGGTTCATTTACTCCGATCATTACATAAATGATCTCATCTTGATACAAAATCAAGGCAACTCCAACTTATGAGTATGTCTCTATTTATAGCTACATAAGCTATCCCATAAGTAATAGTCTTACCTCTATTTATACTCAACAAATAGAGATGATTGTCCATGTGAGTGGACCAATCTCAACCTGCCAACATGCTTATCGAGACTTTATCCAAAATGTAACACCAATAAACACTGAATAAATCATGGCACTTTCATATATTTGATTGTTTTACAATGTGTTACATTTTACGAAGTCCCAAAGACTTCAAAAAACCAAGAAATGACTCTTTAGTCAATGGTTTAGTAAAAGGATCTGCAAGCATAGCACGGGTAGGAATATACTCAAGGACTACCTTTCTTTTGTCCACAATATCCCTTACATAATTATATTTAATTTCTATGTGCTTGCCTTTATTGTGATATTTGGGATCCTTGGAAAAAGCTATTGCAGCTTGATTGTCACAATACAATGTAACGGGACTCCCACTATCCTCAGCAATCTTCAAATGCTTCAAGAACCTTCTTAACCAGACAGCATCTTGTACAGCCGCTGCACAAGCCACATATTCGGCTTCCATTGTCGACAGTGCTACACAAGCCTGTTTCTTGCTATTCCATGAGATGGCGCCACCATTCAGCAAGAATACATAACCCGATGTGGATTTTCTGTCATCAAGATCTCCTGCCCAATCTGCATCTGTATAGCCCTTCAAGCTCAACTTTGATCCTTGGAAGCAGAGACAATAATCTGCCGTCCCTTTGAGATATCTGAATATCCTCTTTACCGCCTTCCAGTGTCTCGATCCTGGGTTTGACTGGAAACGGCTAACTAAGCCAACAGCATAGCTGATATCAGGACGTGTACACAACATAGTGTACATTAAGCTACCAATGGCATTGGCATATGGTTTTTTCTTCATTTCGGCTATTTCATTAGGAGTCTTGGGATACATACTTTTGCTCAGAACAGTTCCTTTCGCTACAGGAGTTTGTTCAATGTTGCAATTTGACATATTGAAGTGTTGTAACATCTTAGTAATATAAGCTTCTTGAGACAAACCCAAAAGTCTTTTTGATCGATCTCTAATGATCTTAACTCCTAAGATGTATTCGGCTTCTCCCATATCTATTATGTCAAATTGTGATGAAAGCCACGATTTGATTTCTATCACAAACTGTATGTCATTTCCAGCTATTAGCATATCATCAACATATAATGATAATATGACAATCTTTCCTTTATCCTCCTTGAGGTATACACAATGATCCTCATTGATCATTTCGAAATCATAAGATAAAATGACTTCATTAAATCTTATGTTCCATTGTCTCGACGCTTGCTTTAGTCCATATATAGACTTTTTAAGTCTACATACTTTATCCTCTTGACCTTCAGCAATATAACCTTCTGGCTGTGCCATATAGATTTCCTCGTCAAGATTACCATTAAGGAAAGCCGTTTTTACATCCATCTGATGTAATTCCAAGTCATAATGTGCTACTATAGCTAAAATGACACGTATTGACACAAACTTCACAACTGGGGAAAATGTCTCTTCAAAATCAATACCCTCCATTTGGGTATATCCTTTTGCAACCAGACGAGCTTTGTATCGATTAATCGATCCATCTGCTTTCCTCTTGATTTTAAGAATCCACTTATTCCCAATAGCCCTTCGGCCCGGAGGAAGATCGACTAAATCCCAGACATGATTCTCTCTCATCGACTCCATTTCCTCATCCATTGCAATTCTCCATTTTTCTCTGACTGAACATCTCAATGCTTCCTCAACCGATCGAGGTTCCTCATCATCAACAGGGAGTATCATTAATGCCTCATTCTCAATGTCAAACCTTCTCCGTGGAATAATCTTACGACTACTCCTTCGTAAGTCGGACTGTTGAGGAGCTGAAACTAATTCATTCATTGGCAAATCACTCCCACTGGGTTGACTAGATTCAGGTATCTCCTGTGATACCTGAGTTGTTGATAAAGGAACATTATCCTCTTCCTCTATTGCAAATAAAGGAATCGACTTATCAACTTCACCTCTTGTTGGGAATTCGGTTTCGAGAAAAGTGGCATCTCTTGACTCAATTTCAGAGATGGTTCCATCTTGTTGCTCACCAATGAAAACATAACCCTTAGAAGTATCAGAATACCTTATAAAGATACACTTTTTACCTCTTGGTCCTAGTTTTCCATATTTGTGAGTCTTATCATGAACATAGGCAGCTGACCCCCAGGGTCTCAGATTACTCAAATCTGGTTTTCTGCCTTTCCAACGTTCATATGGAGTAGATGGAACAGACTTGGAAGGCACTCGGTTAAGTATGTAGGTCGCAGCTAATAATGCATCTCCCCAATAGGAAATTGGCAAATTAGCTTGAGCCATCATAGACCTAACCATATCTAGAAGATTTCTATTTCTTCTTTCAGCAACCCCATTTTGCTGTGGAGTTCCAGGGATCGTTAGCTGTCTAATAATCCCTTTTTCGTTACATATTGTCTTAAACTGATCAGACAAATATTCACCTCCACGGTCAGTGCGTAAGGTTTTAACCTTACGATCCAATTGATTCTCAACTTCGTTCAAATAACGTTTGAAGCAATCTAATACTTCATATTTATGAGAAATCAAATACACATAACCGAAACGTGTGAAGTCATCAATAAATGTAACGAAATAGGAACCTCCATGTCTAGCCTTCACATTCATTGGACCACATACATCCGAATGAATTAATTGCAATGGTGAATCAGCTCTAATAGCCTTGCTAAATGGTTTCCTCGTTGCTTTTCCAGCAAGACAATGCTCACATACTGACAAGTTAATCTTAGCATGAGAGCCTAATAGACCCTCCTTAGCTAATCGATTCATTCTTTCTTGTCCTATATGTCCTAGTCTAGCATGCCAAATTTCCTCAT
The DNA here is from genome assembly GCA_024364735.1 of Boesenbergia rotunda. Classification (NCBI taxonomy): domain Eukaryota; kingdom Viridiplantae; phylum Streptophyta; class Magnoliopsida; order Zingiberales; family Zingiberaceae; genus Boesenbergia; species Boesenbergia rotunda. Next base: position 263,611 of record JAGFNQ010007256.1, on the reverse strand, counting down.
TGATATCAGCATCACTAGCAAGAGCAATGTTTGAAAAACAACTATTAATTCCGCAATTAATATCATGTTCCACATCAAGAACCATGAAACCATTCATTACATAACCACACCCAATTAACACAGAGTTAATTCGAAGTTCCACACAACGACTGTAAAAGTTTATACAATAGCCCAAATCAAGAAGACAAGTAACGGAAACCAAATTCCGTCGAATATCAGGAGCATAAAGGACATCATGTAGAAACAACGTTTGTCCACCAAGAAGGTTGAGCTTGCAAGTGCCAATCCTTTTGACTTCAATTCTTGCATTGTTTCCTACATATATCCATTTGTTACCAGCTGGTACCCGACGGTACTCCACGTATGTAGCTCGATCACGAGCTACGTGGTTCGTTGCTCCTGAATCTATAATCCACAATGGATGAGAATTAGCTAACAACACTGAACTAGCAACATTATGCTCATGAAAAGAAGTTAAATATGGAATTACCTTTTTCGGCTCGGTACAATCTCGAGTGAAGTGGCCCTTCTTGCCACAGTTATAGCAAGTCAGCTTGCTTTCAGGTTTCTTTCCATACTTCTTTCCTTTAAACTCCTTCTTGATCGGGCCTTGCCCAGCAGCAGCTTCTTTTCATCTTCCCTTTCCCTTTCCTTTCTTGAACCATATCTTCTTATTCTTGGGTCTAGATCCTTCAGCTACGAAAGCTTGTCCAGATATCCTTGCAGATTCTACTCTCTCCGCCTCCAGTTCAACATGGCGTGAGACATCAATGAAAGTTTTAATGCTTTCACTGTGAGTAAGATTCTGCTTCATTGATTCCCAAGAATCAGGAAGGGAACGGATAACTGCCTGAACCTGTTGTTCATCTGTCAACTCATGACCAGCAGTTTTTAGCTCTCGAATCATATTTCCCATTTCCCTAAGATGTTGGGTCATGGTGACATTCGGGCGTTTCTTGAAGCTGTCAAATTTGATTGTCAGCTGGCGAAGCTTACTTACGCTGACTCCACTATATTTATTTCTCAGGGCAACCCAGACAGCATGAGCTGAAGGCAATGGCTCATACTCATACACTAGGTCATCAACCATTGAACTAATCAAAATGCCCTTTGCTGTGGAGTCCTTTTTCTTCCATGTCTTGTAGGCATCAAGATCACGCTTATGCTGGGCGGTAGCACCGTCTACAGGTTCTACCATAAACTGATTTACAGCTTCTAGAACTTCTTGTTCCTCAAGTACATACTGTATCTTGAGGTGCCATATTTTGTAGTTGTCCCCATTTAATTTTTCACCTTTGTTTAGTTCAACTATTATGTTCTTCGTTGCCATGATCTAACATAAATAAACGCATTATTTAGTTATTCAGTATAACTCATATGCGTGTAATCAATAACTAACTCATTGTAAATTAGAGTTGGTTTACAGAATCAAGTGGAAACTATGTTCCCACTCATCCTCTGTATATCCAATCTAATAGACATTGATTTGTTATTTTACATACATCCCATCATATGAACTAATCATAAATGAACTTATCATTGAAATGAACTAATCATTAATATGTTTGTTAACTCATAACATAACTTCTCATAGAATAAAACTGTTCATACACAACGACAGTAAACACTATATGACTCTTAAAACTAAACGAGCAAATACTGTTTGTACATAACAACAGTAACAAAGACAAGACTTTAATAGACTAGATAAGCTAGTACCACTCCCACTAGGGCAAAAACTAGCGCAGTGGTAAACATTATCCCTTTCATCCCAGATTTTATCTGAACTAGTTCAGCTTCAGGATCCTTCTTAGATTCCACAATTGGATCCCACTCAATTTCCTCAGGATCCCCCTTGAATTCTACAATCAGATCCATCTCTGGATCCTCTTCAAATTCTTCAGGATCCTCTTTCAGATCATCCTTAGAATCTTCCAGATCCTCTTCTGAAATATTCTGGCGAAGTAGTTCTCTACATAACTTGGTATATGTGATACGTCCTTCGTAGAGTCCCCAGATACATCATGCAGCTACTTTAGCACGCCTCGGCAATGAACTAATCAATGCCCCGATCCGGTAGTTATCTAGAACTGGAAACTCTTCCTGTTCGAGTTTCCAAAATAGACGATCAAGCCTTCCCATATGCCCTTGGATGCCTAGATGTGGACGGTAGTCAATCTCCTCTATCTGTTCCCTTAAATGATTCCGTCGCACATCTCGACGAGTCATTGTGGTAATAAATCTCGGCATCTGGAATTGAAATACACAATGTCAATACAAAACCGACAAACCAGTAACAAAACTGGTTCAATTCAATTCACAATTATGCATAAACCCACAAAGTCATAAACAGATAAGAAAAACAAATTTTCTTGATTTGGGAGCTCTATTGACTAACACCTTGGGCCGATCGATTGGGAAATCAAATCCTTAGTCTGGGTCCATTATCCTCATTAGAACTAATCTAATGGGACAGGGATGACTTATCTTAATCGTTTGCTCACTTAATTTAAAGTCAAATATATTGTTCGAACCAAACAAAATGGTTCTGGTTTGTATTAAACTGATCTGATTAACTAGCGGTTTGAACTAGATCCTGATTTTATTGGATCAATATGGTCTAGTCAAACCAACTAATGGTTCGAACTAGACATAAACATAGTTGGTTCAAGTTGGTCTGATTAAATTAACTAATAATTTAAATTCCAGTTGAAATGAACCAACTTAATCAGATTTAATTAATTCTAACTAAAATCCAATCCATTTAATCAAATTTTGGTCTAGTTCCAATAACCAATAGCTAAATTTTAATACAAATTCAACCAAGCAATTAATTAAAGCACAAAGCTAATTAATTTAAAAAATATGTAATTTTTTTTTTAATCAACAGATTAAATTTGCTAATTTAATGGAAGCAACAAAAAAACCACATGCAATTTAATTAAAGCACATTTTTGTACCAACAGATTAAAATTTGCATGCAAGAAATTTTTATTTTTTTCACCGGTTTTTTTTTACCGTTTTATTTTTTTTTCGAGTTTGCTTCCGCCGCCTGCATTTCTTTTCGGTCGTCCAAAGTTTTCACCGCGACGAACGCGGTTAATCGGTAGTGTGCAACACGACCGAGTGGGATCGTCGGTTCGCAACGCTAACAATTATTTTACCGACTCGAAAAAAAAATCTGCCGACACAAAGTCGACCGACTCGAAAAAAAATCTGCCGAGACAAAGTCGCGATTTTCCGGCGAAGCAATTTCATGCTATTTAGAACGAATCTATGCTCTGATACCATTGTTAATCTAAGCATGAAATTCTGAACGAATCTACATATTGAAAAACGGTAAACGCTTACAGTGGATTCAACGCGTCCTTTTACCTCGTATTTGTCGTTCTTCACTTGTCGTCGGAAGAACGATCACAATCGGAAAGTCCTTCAATGTCCACAAATCAAATCCTTCTTCCGACGCAATTTTCCTCTTCGGAAAACTAGTTGCCGAAAGCTCCTCGGATGCTTCCGATTCCCTTATGCTCTTGCACCCCTCTTGCACTTGAATGAACCCCTTACCCCCTCCTTATATAGGAGAGGATAGGGGTAGAAGTAGTGGAGAGAGAGGGGCAACAAGCCCCACTCCCTTGGCAACGTGTGCAGTTACACTGCACACGTTGCCCCACTTCTATCAGTTACCGTGCTCGTCAGAGATCTTGCTAATTGTTCGCAGAATTAACAAGTATTTTGTTTTGCAGCACATTCTTTACAGGCAGAAGGAGCAATTCAGTGATGGCATTGGTTGTAGCTGCTGGATTGATGGCCTGAAGGCTCATGCAGCAGAACATGTACAAGTGTACAACTTTGTTTCAAATTTTCATTCCTTTCATCTCTTCGCTCCCTCAAATCAAAATGTACTAAATCCTCCATTTTGGCAAAAAGCAATTCCTTTCAGTTGTCCAACAAAATGATGCAGAATGCAAAGAACATATATCCACACAACACACCTGATCCCGGGCCAGCTTACGTGTAGCCTGGTTCGGTAGCCTGGTGCCTAGTCAAGAGGAAAATGATTAATGGGCTGGAAAGATCTGTCGGATAGGCGTCACTCGGATCAAAGTCCTTGATCAGACGCGTGGCGGCCCACACTCCTCAGAATCGGTCTGACCCGAGCTTAGACGTCCATGCCCCAACACCTCTCCAGGTCTGGCTCCCCGCCTACGCGTGGTGGACCACGCTCCGGGGGTAAGCCCGAACTGGAGGAGGCATTACTAGACGCATCATCATAGAGTGCCCCAGTCGGCACCTTCATAGGCCCGCAGTCGGCCTCGTCATACAGTGCCCCAGTCGGCACCCTCATAGGCCCTCAGCCGGCCTCGTCATGCAGTGCCCCAGTTGGCACCCTCATAGGCTCTCAGCCGGCCTCGTCATGCAGTGCCCCAGTAGGCACCCTCATAGGCCCTCAGCCGGCCTTGTCATGCAGTTCCCCAATCAGCACCCTCATAGACCCACAGTCGGCCTCGTAATGCAGTGCCCCAGTCGGCACCCTCATAGGCCCTCAGCCGGCCTCGTCATGCAGTGTCCCAGTAGACACTGCATAGGCCCTTAGCCGAGCTCGTCATGGAGTGCCCCAGTCAGCACTCTCATAGGCCCTCAGCCGACCTTGTCATGCAGTACCCCAGTCAACACCCTCATAGGCCCTCAGTCAGCCCTAGCAGACAGAACAACTATTCTCTGTCACCAGACTACCAATAGTTGTACGGGGTTGGCGCAGGACTGAGGACATCCTGGCCTTAAACGACGGGTATCTCGCCGATACGTTGATCTTCCTGTCATACCCTGTCCCCTCGTACCACGACCACCTACACTGGTGTCAGGTCGAGCGGCGCCAAGTGATGCCAACCATTAAGTTGGCAGTTCCCCACCTACACTGGTGTCAAACAGAGCGGCGCCAAGTGATGCCAACCATTAAGTTGACAGTGCTCTTTTTCTTAACACAGTATGCACTATTTTATCCTGCCACCTCTGGGCATGCATCACCTTATCCTCATTATATGACAACAGGTGGCAGGTGGGGCAAGAGCTGTCAGCTTTCCCGGCTATATAAGCCCATTCACTCCGCATATCCCAGGTATGCGCAATAGTGCATTTCTTACTGTTCTATTGCTTTCCATTGTCACCGTCGAGTACTGACTTGACCGTCGGAGTGCCTAGCCGGGGACTTTTCCCGACGGATTCTAACGGTCTTTGTCTTGTAGGATCGGAGTGCGCCAGCTCGGCAGACAGCCTCAGCGACCTTACGCTCCCCGGAGGACCATCTAGCCGCAAGGGCACCACCTCGCTTCGTACGTAACAGGATCAACACCAACCACAAAAGAAGCCTACTACTACAGAATTGAATGATCTTCGAAACACTACAAGAAAAAATGCTTTTAGTGACATTGAAAAGTGTCATCATATATTACTTATACTGACATTTTTGATATAGTGACATTAAGTTAAAATGCCCTCTATAGTGATGTCGTCTAAAGTTTTATCACTTATGACAATTCTTAATGTCACTATAAAATAAAAATAATGACAATACTAATAGCATGAATAATTGTTATAGTGACAAAAAATAGTGTCACTATATGATTTGTAATGACATTTATACATGTTATTTTAGTATAGTAATGATGACAAATTTATATGTCCTTTAAAATTATTTATCAAGACAATTATAAATGTCTTCAAATTTTATTTATAATCATAATAAAAAATGTCACTAATGATAGTTTATAAAGTTAATTTAAAATGTCTTGTTATGTAATTTATAGTGACATATATAAATGTTTACTATATTAATCTATAAGGACATTTAAAATTATCATTAATAGTCATTTATTATGACATTTTAAAATATCTTTATATGAGTTTTACAATGATATTTTTATCTACATGATTTGATGTTCTATTGTGACATAAAAAATATCATATATTAATAAATATCTCACCCATTTTCAACATTTTCATGATATAAATATTTACGCATATAACTAATTAACATAAACACAAATAAAAATTTTAAATTAAAATTAAAGTGTTAATCAATAATTGCCAATTTTTTTGTAATACAAGACTGTCAAATTGGTCATCTCAAAAAATATCTATGCACTAATCACAATCACAAATGTGCCTAATGTATTTAGCTTAAGAACTAGTAAAAAATTAAGTCTCTCCTAAAACAAAACATAACCAAACTTCCAAACTTTACTGCATCTTCAATCTTCAACCATCATATCTTAAACAAAATCCAATATTCTTGTCACCTAAAAAAACATCATATATTAATTAATTTGTGTAAATGAAATAAAATTAAAGAAATATATAATAAAATAAAATGTATATAAAGATGGTGGCATAGTAGGCCAATGAGATGACAAAAGAACACTAATTAGGAAAGAAAAATGCTACATATCATAATTATAACATAATTTCTTGTAGTCAAATAGTTGTAAGGGATAGAATCTATTAATCGTTAGCGCCCATGGTACAGTCTTATGTATTTTCTAACTAAAGATGGTCAGATTTAATACTGCAGTACTACAAGTGGATCAATCTTTTTCTTTGAACAATAGTATTTCATGATGTTTGTTCTGCATACCTGCAGATAAAAAAAAATAACTTATTTTAGGTTGATAGATCAGACTTGATAAGTCATTGAACTAGCATCAGGATTGGTAATTAAATAAATGGAAAGCTCAGTAACAAGCAGAAGGTACCCTATACATCGGTTGCCGACTATTTGCCTTTAGACAACTCCAAATTTTCAATAAAATTAATGTTGGCTAATATTAACAAAATTAAAAATCTAACCTTATGCACCTAGTAGAAGTCTTCTTCATTAACTGTCAACTGCAAATATAATTGATATTCATTTTATAAGACATTAACATAATGACATATATATATAATAATAGTTAATTAAAAATTTGCATATCATACCAGATGACAAGGCCAAGCTATCATTCCTCCAAGTGCATCCTCAAACCTTTGTAAAAGATCATATGACCTAATAAAACTCTCTTCCCGTTGTAGGATAACTAGAACTTATATTTCATACCAATTTAGTCCCAACGCCTGTCTTCCTACTTCAGTATCCCGACTGCAGTTAAATAAGATATCATTAGAAATACTTGAATAAGATACAATTGAATAAGATATAATTGCATAAGATACAATTATCCGTAATTGAAACTGCTGCAGTGCTTATAACATGTGCTTATAACATGTAAGCGCTTATAAACAGAACGCAGATTTATTTGTGTTTGATGGTACCATCAAACACTTGGCACGCAGGAAACAAGGCAGTTAAATCTGCTCTTGTGGCACACTCTGCACTCACACTGCTGTAGCTTCCAAACAGAACCATTAAAATGATGAGAAAACCCAATGCAACCTGCCTGGAACTTGCAGAACTGCACGGCAGCCCATATTCAGATCAATTCAGGCACGCAACAACAAAGTATTAGAACAAAGTATCTGAACTTGCAACAAACTCACAGTTTCTAACTTGCAACAAACTCACAGTAAGACAATTATGTTATGGAATTCAGTTAAAGAATTGAAGGCATGCAACCCAATGCAACCTGCCTGGAACTTGCACAACTTGCACGCAGCAAGTTATTTCTGAACTTGCAGAACTGCAAGGCAGCCCATATTCAGATCAATTCAGGCACGCAGCAACAAAGTATTAGAACAAAGTATCTGAACTTGCAATTCAGATCAATTCAGGCATGCAGCAACAAAGACCATATAGAACTCAAGCAACCTGCCTGGAAGCCATATTTATACAAAGGAAAACAGTGAATATTGTTCACAGCAGAGCAGACTTAAATCAGACTCTGTTTCAATTTCAGGGCAAGTGAACAACAGAGCAGACTTAGAAGGACTGCCTGATGTCTCATTGCCTCTGACTGGACTAAAGAATGCTACGGTTGAAATATTATCATTTCACCATTGTGTTCAAGCATCAGGGCATGGAGATGATAAGCAATCTATAATGTTTTCTCCACCAGCTGGGAATTTTACGTTGATGTATTATCAGGCTTTATGTGTTTCTGATCCACCAGTGAAAGGTTTCTACCAGTTATCAATGCTTTCAGAAGATGAAGGTGCATTTTTGTTCAAGTTGCGTTTGATGAAGGGTTACAGAGCTCCCTTCTCTATGGAGTTTTGTACTGTTCTCATGCCTTTTCCTCATAGGAGGGTAGCATCATTTGATGGAAATCCTTCTGCTGGAACAGTTTCAATGACTGAGCATTTCATGGAATGGAAAATTGTTCCAACTGGGCGAGGTATAACTGGTAGAAGCATTGAGGTGACTTTTTTTGGAACAATCAAATTTCATCCAAGGACAACACAAAGATGCTTTTCACTGCCTAGGTCAGTTTCTAGAGATATAATCAAGGAAGATAGTGACATTGAGGAGGATGCCTATAACAATGCTCTAAACATGGAGGAAAATTTAATGGAAAATGCTGCTCAATATACTTTTCTTTTTATGTGATGATACTTGGACAGTTAAAATACTGCTCAATATAGGCATCAGAATTTATAATTGTTAAAGATATATTCGAACAAGTATAAAGATTTAAAGCATTAAAGCTGCTTATTAAAGAATATCATCATGTATTATAGGTAGCTAGAAGAACTGAATAACATCGCAACCAAGAGAAGAGGATGCAAAATCATCTTATAGTTATAGAAAACAAAGAAATCAAGAGGATGTATATGACAATGAATTACTTGCCTCTGTTTTTAACAATGTAGAGTGCAGTGCTAATTGTGTACATTGCATCAACCACCAACCTATTATATTTCTATGACCAATGAGAAACATGTATTTTTAGATTTCAGTTACAATGTAAATTGCAGTATACTCCTTTAAAGTTGTCAAAAAGGAAATAACATCTTTCACAAAAAATTGGAACAAGAAAACAACTGAACATATGCCCTAATAAAGAAGCATAAACATCTTCAAGCTATGATTATAGAAGACATGAAGATAAAGAATTTACCTGGACATGCTGATGAGATGATGGGGAAATTATGTCCATGCTGATGCTGGTAACGTGAGATAAACTCATTACATAATTCAACAAGTGACACATCCCGGCTAGAACTAGTATCAAAAACAGCTTTTGCTCCCAAAGACTTGAAGAAGGTGGTTAGTTTTCTAAGAACCTGAAATTACCGTAAGTTATTCATATACTTTTTGCATATTGACTAAAAACATAAACTTAGCATAATTTCCAGAAACTGCAAATCAACACATAGCTGCACGCATATTCAACTATTATTTTTCATATAAAAGAACTATTTCCTCTCCGAAGACCAAATAATTATATACCACGATCCAAAGCTTGCAGACCTGAGAGGAAATTGTTTTTACACTTAATTAGAGGCATAGGCATACTATGGCATATATGATAAAGGGACTGAAACCATGAGAAAAAACTTTCCTTCAATAAAAAACTCAATTTTTTGCTATCTTTGTTTCCAACCTCTAGTGCACCTAAAATAGACTTCCAAGAAAATGATGCAAAAAAGATTAAAAGGTGGAATCGGAAAATTACAAAAGTAATTTTGGTTAGTAGAATAGTAAATTAGAAGTGATTTAAAACCAAGTTATAATCTTGGTTAGTAATGAAAAGTGATTTAAAACTTCCAATTAGAAGTATTACAACAATATAGCTTGCATAAACTTCAATTGAGGGTGAATATTAGCTAACTCAAGATAGTTGTGGATTAACATAGCTAGGTGATGAACAGGAACAGATTCATAAAACACAATAAAATTATAGTGATTGTGAAGATAAAGCTACACCCTGGTGTCTTGTCCACCCTTGCATTTTGTGGTGTTACAATTTACAAGTGATATAATGGCTATTTTTTTTCTCAACTGTAATATTATCCAGACTTTCTATGTCCTAACTATCGCTGCATAAATTTAAAAGGAAGAAACAATAATATTACAGCAACAGAAAGTGCACACATTAATCCTCTCAGATGAAAGTATCTAAGAATAGAAAATAACAAGGAAACTAAAGCACCCCATAGGCTACATGCATTATTAGGAGCAAAAATGACTATATATGATATTTCACTACTTATCACGTGAAAAAAAAAATTACCATATGATTGTATGAACAATACAATTTTTACAAATATTTGACAGATAAATAAAGAATAACAAAAAATCAAATTGAATCCGAACCTGGATTGGAGAGAGGTCAAAATAAGCAGCTAAGGATGCTCTTGATTGAGGGGATATAGATATAATAACTTGATCGCCTGAATTAATGTGAGCCAAAAATTCATCCAAACTTTGCTTCTCAAGCATCACTGTCTCAGCAGAAGTTATGCAACCACTACAAAAAGGAATTAAATCTTCAAACAAACTAACACATATGACTCTTGCAGAAGGAAATTGTTGTATATTTATGATTTTTTCACTAGTACCTGAATCGTTTAAGCTAGGACTTAGTATACAAGAATGCAATTAAATGCAGTTGACTATATGATAATTAACAGGAAAATAAGTCACAGTGGTACGGATTATTTCGTAAAGATTTTATAGGTTATCTAATTTGTAGAGATGGATCAATTAGGGTTAAATGTGAGATCAGCAGAGGAAGGCTAAATTATTTTTAGCATAACTAAAGGTTATCTCAAGTCAGGTTTTAAAAAAGCATTGGCGAGAACCAAGTGATTTATTGCATATTATATACAGGAAATGCTAGCACATATGTGAGTGTATACAAGACCTTATTTAAAACGCATGATATCTTAAATGAGGTAATTGAAACAGTTACCTAATAATTGACTGATTCAAATAATAGCTACCATGACTTCTTGTTGTTTATTGATAACTGATATAAATTGTAAGAAGGTAGTTCACACTCGCTTTAAAATAGACAAACAAATTCAAATAATAATTCAGATTCTAAGAATTAACAAACGCGTGGGGAGGCGCTCGCGCAGCCCAGACCGCGCTGGTGGAGGTGCGCTGGTTGAAGCCGCTCGCGTAGGGGGAGGGGCTCGCGTAGGTGTAGGGGCGATGGTTGGAGGCACTCGCGTAGGTGGAGGGGCGATCGAGCAGGGAGCGTTGGTGGAGGTGCGTTGGAGGCACTCGCGTAGGAGGGGCGATCGAGCAGGCTGCGATTAGGATTATCGCGTGCTGGCGCGGGAGAGCGAAAAACTTGGCGCTGTATTGAAGGAGTCGGCGAGCGAAAAACTTGGCGCTGTATTGAAGGAGCGGGCGATTTAGGGTTCGGTGGTATTTGTTCGATCGGGCGGAAGGAGTTCGCGCGGTTAATTAAATTGGAAAAAATTTAATTAAATAAATTTTAAAAAATTAAATAAACTGTTTTAATAAGAAAATGTTTAGATTTATAAGGACATTTATAAAATATGTCAGGATAAAATAAATGTCACAATAGATCTTTTTTCTTGTAGTGAAAGGTTCTTCCCACAGGTATAGAATTGCCATGAGCATTGTCAAGATGTTGAAAAACCTATTTCTACCATTCCCCCATTCATCGCAGCTGGAACCAATCCTGGGGTGGTTATCAACAAGAAGCAGAGCATGATGGAAGTGAAGGCGGCCCCAGAGCTCACTATAAGTTCCTAGTCATTTAGAAAACACAAACTACTAGTGTAATCCAGGTATTTGAGTGATTGAGCATGATGGAAGTGCATTGACTTTATTCTTCATAAGTCAATTAGCAGTTGAGATTAGGTTCTAGTAAATTAATCTCAAAAGAGACTTTCATATAAAACTAGTCCTTTTCTTGGCAGACAGACTATTTGGATGCACCTCTCACAAGCTTCCAATTCCTTGTTTGAGACTTTCAGATAGAATTATTGTTGCTTTTGCCTGGCACTTAATTCGATTAAAAACAAACACTGATTGATTGCAGGTAGTATTCTAAAGAATTAAATGAGAGGAGGACAATGAATTGCACGAGTATGACATGATTCCTACACTCGCTCCGAAAATGGGGGCCTCGGCTATCAATGCCGACTAACGTTTTAACTCGACAGCCGAAAACTTATTAATATGAAAGAGCAGAATTTGCTATTAATTTATTTTTTAATAAAAAAAAATATCTAGTCTAGTAATCTCAGAGGGCACTGATAAGCGGGTTTAGAAAATGAATAGATTTCATTTCCATTTATGATGTTTGGTATATGAGAATTAGAATTAAAATATGGATATGATATCCTTGATTTGATAACCCAACCCCCACTAGGTTATCACTAAATCCATAAACCTCTCAATCAAAATTCATTACCATTCCCATTATCGAATATATACCAAGCACCCCCTCATACTTGAAATAAATGCACGAAAACGTGAGCCAACAACTTGTCTTTTGTTATATAGAGCATGAATTTATAATATGAAACTCAATGTAAATACATGATGTGGTATTTTTGTGTATACGTTCGATTATCGTTTGAATAGTGATGACAGCTTTCATCGTCATCCCGAACTAAATTATACTTTAAAAAGTACGATAAATCTGTCCAGGATCACTGTAATTAAGTTTCACGCTAAATTTTATATTACAAATTCACGTTGTCTGATATTCAAATGTAACAACTGGTCCAGGAAATACAATAATAGAGCGCCAATTCGGCACGTCACCTAACGAAGGAAAGCCAACCATTACCAAACTTCGTCACATTTCTCCGATTCTTCCTTCTGCTGCCCGTTCTGCTTTCGTCGTCTTCTTCTCCTCCATCGTCGAGATTTTATTGTTCATCGATTGACCTCCCATCGGCGTCTTCCCTCATGAGATGCGCTCGCCTCGCCGGAGGAATTTCGTTCTCGGCAACAAATCGCTCTCCATGAAGCACCACCAGCCGCGCAAGAGTGGGAAGAACCACTCCTTCTTCGCCTTCCTCTTCGCCGTCTTCCTCCTCCTCTTCTTCGTCTACAGCGACGATATCGTCGAGTCCGTCGCCGGATTTTTCCAAGCCGGCCGCGGAGACTCCGCAAGGCACCAGGTTCTCGCCGCGAAGCCGAGGCACGAAAGCCATGTCCCCGGCCGCATCGATAGCCTCGAGGAGGAACCCGATGACGAGGAGGAACAGGATACGGGGAGCGAGGAAGAGAAGGAGACGGTGACAGTGGACGTGCCGCTATCGGTCCAGCCGCCGCTAGCTCGGTCGACGCCCCAAGTTCCCCAAGGGGGGAGGGGACAGAGCAAGGCGGAGGCGAAGCCCCAGAGAGTAACGCTGAACGTGCCGGAGAATTGCGATCTGTTCGACGGCGAGTGGGTGTACGACGACGTGGCGTACCCGATCTACAAGGAGCATGAGTGCGGGTTTATGACCGAACAGGTCACGTGCATGCGGAACGGCCGCCGCGACGACACCTACCAGAAGTGGCGGTGGCAGCCCCGTGCTTGCGATCTGCCGAGGTAGACTCCATTGATGAACGACATGTTTGAATTACGAATCTCTAATCGTGAAGAACTCTACTGTTTGAATCTCCGTAGGTTCGATGCGAAGGTGTTCATGGAGAGGCTTCGGGGGAAGCGCCTCATGTTCGTCGGGGACTCCTTGAACAGGAACCAGTGGGAGTCCATGGTGTGCTTGGTCCAATCCATCATCCCATGGAACAAGAAATCTCTCACAAAAATCGGATCGCTCAACATATTCAGAGCCGAGGTAAGAAGGACTGTACACAAGTTTGCAGGTTTAATTGAGTTGGAATGCAGACGAGGTGTTTGATGAAATTCTGCCTTGCAGGAGTACAATGCTTCAGTGGAGTTCTACTGGGCGCCATTCCTGGTGGAATCGAACGCTGATGACCCCAGAATTCACAGTATCCCTGACCGAATCATCACCAACTCCATAGAAAAGCATGGAAAGCAGTGGAAGGGAGTGGATTACTTGATCTTTAACACCTACATCTGGTGGATGAACAATCCCAAGATGAAAGTCCTGTGAGTAATTCCATCTATAAGAACTGAGCTGCTGCTAATTACTGGATGTCGACTGATGATATCTGTTTAATTCCATCTCTACAGGAGGAGAAAGTTTGGCCGAGGATCAGCAAACTACACAAACGTCGAGAGGACTACGGCTTACAGGAGAGTCCTCAAGATATGGGCAAAATGGGTGCACAGGAATTTGAATCCCAAGAAGACAATGGTTTTCTTCATGAGCTTATCCCCCAATCACATGAGGTATTCTTTATTTCTGTGCCACTGCCTTTAAATTTTGTTTTTTTGGCTTTCGAATGCTTGAAATGCCCCACCGTTGAGCCACGCAATGACTGGTGGCTCTGGCCAGACACGCCATTAGCTTCTTTCTTCGACATTGACAGAATTCAGAACTAAAATCATTCAGCAGATCCCTATTGACTTTGGAGTATGATACTTCATTTGTAAGTTAACCTACATGTTTGAACAGAGAGTTGAGAAGTCAATTATTGGAACCTGAGTGCAAGGCCAGATCATGTTTTTCTTTGGCTTTTTGTCTATGGTAGCTTATTGTAGTGAATACCAGCTGCTTCAGGCAGCAATTCAACCTCTTCTTACATGCACGATTCCCAAACTGTTCCTAGATGAAGAAAGAGAAATTACGATGAAGGACATGTAATTCTCAAGGAAATGAAATTGTGTCTTTCTCAATTAATAAAGACACAATTTATTATTTATGTGAATTTACAATTCGACTGTACATTATGCAGGAGCTTGGACTGGGACAATCCGGCGGGGATCAAGTGCGCGCTGGAAACGCTGCCGGTGACGAACCTGTCGCACCCGCTGGAGATCGGCACCGACTGGCGGCTGTTCGCGGTCGAGGAGAACGTCCTCCGCTCCATGCGCTTCCCCGTCTCCTTCATCAAGATCACCGCGCTGTCAGAGTTCCGCAAGGACGCCCACACCTCCGTCCACACCCTCCGCCAGGGGAAGCTGCTGACTCCGAAGCAGCAGGCCGACCCCGCCAACTTCGCCGACTGCCTCCACTGGTGCCTTCCCGGCCTCCCCGACACCTGGAACGAGTTCATCTACGCCCGCATCGCCTCACGACCATGGCCAAAGCTACATGCGATCACCTCATGATCAATAATTCTTCATTGATTTAACCTTCATTTTTTCCCCTTCTCTTTACAATTTTATACGCATCATTGTTACTGAAAATATAAAATATCACGTTTATGGAGAGTGGAATTAGCTCGTCTATGTCCTTGTCGTGGAGTTAAGTAGGGAGCCAGGATCGGATCGTTGCATGTGGTGGGGCTAGAGGCCTAGAGCAGCTGCTCTGAGAGTTATGTTTGCTATAGTGCGCATGCGTAGTAGGTACCGATGCACATGCATAATGGAGGATGAAGACGACAGAGTACGAGAAACAAAGAGCAGAGACGAGGGTGAGAGTTTTGTTGGGCTCTTCGATTTTTTTTTTATAGGTGTAAATATTATTTCAAATTATTTTGTATTTCTGATATATAAAAAGATCGTCGCTCTATTAAGATTGAATAAGTTTTTGTGATTTATTTTCTTTTAGAATGTATAAGACTGTTCTAGAGGGAGGGGCCAGGTGGTAAATTCATCTTTTTGTCATTTGAGGACGGGAGATTCGGTAACCGTTTGGTAGTGATTTCCGGGTTGTTTAGTTTTTTTTTTCAAAATTTAAAAAAAAACTTTTCCAATTAAAAGAGATATCAAAATCGATAGTTGTTACAAATGAGCAGAAGCTATGCACCAACTATATAGTTATTCAGTAGCTACAAAACATATTTAGGACTAATTTAAAATTTAAGATTTAGGATTTACACAAGGTAGAAGCTGAATAACTGTTACAATGTGAAGAAGTTACTAGTAATTGTTTGACGCCTGACAAAATAGTGATTATTTTATGAGCTAACAAGAAAGCTAACAAGAAGGAGAATTGGAGGAGAATACGAGAAGAGAAACCAAAAAAAATAAAAATAAAAAATTCTATTATCAAAGAGGATTAATTCCTTGTACAATTAATAATATATTTATATTATCATTAAAGGCTAGACCAAGAAAGAAAAAAAAAATTTATATATATGGACCTCAATTTTAATCTTACAAAGAAAGAAAAGAAAATCTTTTGATATAGGTTTAAATAAAATAAATACGGTAATTTATCAAAGGGCGCACCCAAGAATTGATATTTACCAAAAGGTGTATCATGGTTTCATTTTCACCAAAGTGCGCACTCATTTTAGTGAACTTCCTCTTATACCCCTCCAGCTATGTACTGCCTTTCTCTTTCTCTCTCAGTAACAAATTTCGAGACGTCTACAAATGCTTTTTCAGACTTTTATTTTAAAATAATGTATTATGGAATCGGTGCTAAACTAAAAAACGTAAGGTAAAATCGAAAAATATTTCAATTAAAAAATATCTCATCTAACTTATTTAAAAATATAAATAAAATATTTTCATATTTGATTAATAAAAATTAATATATTAAATAATATTTAATAAATATATTAATGTAAAAAAAATTGAAAAAAAAAGAACGTGGGCCTGAAATCTATTGATTTAAGGCCCACGCTGGGCCAGAAATTTTTTATTTCAAGCCAAGCGTGGGCTTGAAATTTTTTATTTCAGGCCCACGTTGGGCCTGAAATCTTTTGATTCAGGCCCGACGTGGACTCAAATTTTTTTCTATTTTAAAAATATATTAATATATAAAAAACCTATCAAAAACTTAATTTCATATTAAAAAGCAGGGTCTAAAGTCACGCTAGGAGGGCCTAATATAAGATTTTCAGAATTCCAGATATGGTAGGTCCATCAGTGAGTTTTGCTCAAAACTCACTAATATACCTAAACCACTCCTATAGCATTGGTGATACAGCAAGATTAGAGGTTTGGGGACCCAAAATCTCATCTCCTAGCTCAACCCTGTCTACCGATATAGGGTTTTCAGAATTCCAGATATGGTAGGTCCATCAGTGAGTTTTGCTCAAAACTCACTAATATACCTAAACCACTCCTATAGCATTGGTGATACAGCAAGATTAGAGGTTTGGGCACCCAAAATCTCATCTCCTAGCTCAACCCTGTCTACTGATATAGGATTTTCAAAATTCTAGATATGGTAGGTCCATCAGTGAGTTTTGCTCAAAACTCACTGATATACCTAAACCACTCCTATAGCATTGGTGATACAGTAAGATTAGAGGTTTGAGCCCCAAAATCTCATCTCCTAGCTCAACCATGTCTACTGATATAGGGTTTTCAGAATTCCAAATATGTTAGGTCCATCAGTGAGTTTTGCTCAAAACTCACTGATATACCTAAATCACTCCTATAGCATTGGTGATACAGCAAGATTAGAGGTTTGGGCACCCAAAATCTCATCTCCTAGCTCAACCCAGTCTACTGATATAGGGTTTTCAGAATTCCAGATATGGTAGGTCCATCAGTGAGTTTTGCTCAAAACTCACCGATATACCTAAACACTCCTATAACATTGGTGATACAGCAAGATTAGAGGTTTGGGCACCCAAAATCTTATCTCCTAGCTCAACCTTATCTACTGATATAGGGTTTTCAGAATTCCAAATATGGTAGGTCCATTAGTGAGTTTTGCTCAAAATTCACTGATATACCTAAACCACTACTATAGCATTGGTCATACAGCAAAATTAGAGGTTTGGACACCCAAAATCTCATCTCCTAGCTCAACCCTGTCTACTGATATAGGGTTTTCAGAATTCCAAATATTGTAGGTCCATCAGTGAGTTTTACTCAAAACTCACTGATATACCTAAATCACTCCTATAGCATTGGTGATACAGCAAGATTAGAGGTTTGGGCACCCAAAATCTCATCTCCTAGCTCAACCATGTCTACTGATATAGGGTTTTCAGAATTCCAGATATGGTAGGTCCATCAGTGAGTTTTGCTCAAAACTCATTGGTGATACAGCAAGATTAGAGGTTTGGGCACCCAAAATCTCATCTCCTAGCTCAACCCTGTCTACTGATATAAAATTTTCAGAATTCTAGATATGGTAGGTCCATCAGTGAGTTTTAAGCGTCCATCAGTGTGTTTTGTTTAAAACTCACTGATATACCTAAACCACTCCTATAGCATTGGTGATACAGCAAGATTAGAGGTTTGGGCACCCAAAATCTCATCTCCTAGCTCAACCCTGTCTACTGATATAGGGTTTTCAGAATTCCAAATATGTTAGGTCCATCAGTGAGTTTTGCTCAAAACTCACTGATATACCTAAATCACTCCTATAGCATTGGTGATATAGCAAGATTAGAGGTTTGGGCACCCAAAATCTCATCTCCTAGCTCAACCCTGTCTACCTATATAGGATTTTCAGAATTCCAGATATGGTAGGTCCATCAGTGAGTTTTGCTCAAAACTCACTGATATACCTAAACCACTCCTGTAGCATTGGTGATACATCAAGATTAGAGGTTTGGGCACCCAAAATCTCATCTCCTAGCTCAACCTTATCTACTGATATAGGGTTTTCAGAATTCCAAATATGGTAGGTCTATCAGTGAGTTTTGCTCAAAATTCACTGATATATCTAAACCACTCCTATAGCATTAGTGATACAGCAAGATTAGAGGTTTGGGCACCCAAAATCTCATCTCCTAGCTCAACCTTGTCTACTGATATAAGGTTTTCAGAATTCCAGATATGGTAGGTCCATGACGGGCCCAAATATACTAATTTAATTTGTCACGAAATGTATGGGCTTATCAAATTTAAATATCAATGAAATGCTGGAAACCCTTTTACAATCAAAAGTATGAAAATGTAATATAGGGGCCACAGGTCGTATTTTTCTCGGGGCTAGTTGAGATTTGTTTGATTCATGCTCGAGTTTATGTCGTTTATGAGTTTTTGGGTTTCACACAAGAAATTGGGTTTTGGTTTCAAATAGAAACGGAATCGCAATAAAATGGAAATCAAATTGGAGTAAACCAAACTAATGAACCAAACAATGCGATGGCAAGTAAGGACTCAACCAATGGAAACCGAATCACTAAAGTGGCTAAATCGAAATTGAAAAGGGATACAATGGAGATTGAATGCAGCCTTTATGCTAAACAAATGAATAAGTGCAGTGAATTCAGATTTTTGAGACAAACAAGCTTAAACCAATTAATAGCATGCGAAATTCAGGAATCACACAAGCAATTCAACTCAAACAAACTATAATTATTTTGGAGCCAACCATTGCACACAAAATTCAGAAATCAAGGCTATACTTATTGATTTCAAAACTCAATCATCACTAGAAAAGCAGGTGAGTTCCTGATGACAAACAGTGCCAATTCAGCTTGGTATGAAAAGGGAAAACTCTTGTGCCAAATTGCAATCCTTTGTGCCAAAACCAATTCTAACAATTCAGAAATGCAATGACTGCAAAAGGGGCTGATTTCAAGTTCAAAAGTACACCGTAATCTCACTCAACTTAACACAAACCCAAACCGAGACTAATATTAACACAAGCATGCAGAATTTCACAATCAGCACACAAATCTGCAGGAATTCAGATACAAAACTGCTCACTGGAACATTCAGAAATCAGAAATGGAATGCAAACATGAAGCAAGTTCAATTTGAGTTCAGATAAGATCCGGCAGAGCTAAATTCCATTAACATAACTTCAGCAATGATGAACTAAAACTCTGCACAACAAATTGAAGCTATCGAATGCATGGACTGGTAAGTTCAGATTCAATTGCAGCATTCCAGCAACAGAACAGTTGCGGAAACTCTTTGATCAACTTGCAATCTGATGCAAGGATTCACCAAACCAGAACCTCTTGATGTGTTGCACTCGAAAGTGAAGGAATAAAATAGTATGATGCAGCAAATAGAGTGTATGATACAGAAATACAGTTATGCAGAAATTGATCCAAATGCAAAAATTCAGCACAAAGTAAATACAAACTTCATTCAATCCTGAGGAAAACTGAGGTAATAATTCACCAAACAGGATCTTTTGATGTGCTGAAACCTAACATGCGGAAACAACAATTAAAAAGGCAGAAGCAAATGCGAGAGTTCAGAAATGAACTTGGCAAGCAGAAATGGCATGCAAAAACTACAATTAAGTGCTATTTGAACTAAACAAGCTATTGATCTAATGCTAGAGCAGGAATTTACGGCTAAGAACTCAGAAAACAATTCAGAAATAGGGAATCTGAGACAATTACAGAAACGAAAAGGAAAAATCAGAATTAAACTTGGCACGCTATTGAAATTGGCACGCAACAATCTAAGCTACAATTAAACTGCAATTTAACTCAAGCTATCATTAAACAAGTTCCTAACTTACTGAACTTGAAGATTAAGAACATAATTAAGCTAAACAATTAAGAAAACTAAATCTAAGCAGCTGATACGAACTGCAAAAACAGAACAGTGGCAGTAATGAAATTACAGCTACAAAAACAGAAATTAAATGAGTTAAACTACTCCTCAATCTTCCACGAGCTCAAATTCTTCTTGGTCGTCAAGCAAGAGCTGGCTTCGAACCCCTAAGCACAGCAAATCAGTGGAAATCAGATTGGATTAGTGAACTCTACTCAAACTGCGCAAACTGGGAAATTCCAATCCAAACGCTTCGATCTCAGTTTGTTTAGCTTCGATGATGAATTGGGAAACTTCTGAGACCACTTGAGAACCCCTACAAGCTGCCCAGAAGCCCGGAAATGGTTTGTGGATGAGATTTCAGCGGTCAGACCACAGAGCCATCGAAACCCTCAAATAACTCTGTCCGGCGCGAATTCGAGCTTAATTCTCCCATCAAACTGACCTCCAAAGCTCCAGAAGATGATCTTGATGAAGAATCGAGGGGTCGCGCCCCGGAAATGGAGAAAATCGACTGGAAAACGAAGAAGAAACGGTGAAGGCTACTGTAGCGGCGGAGACGCGACGAGGATGAGCTGCGCTGATTTTTTGATTAAATAGAAACAAATGGACGGCTCAGATTAATCGGAGGAGATCCAACGGTAGATCTTGGTCTGATTGGAGCCAAACTTTTATGATGATGATCTGGGGTCAGGATCTGCCTTGTGGTAGCTCGGATCCTCCAGATGTGCAACGGATAGTCCAGATCAACTCTATCTGTGATTGGACGCTCTAGAGCCCTCCTTGCTTGATCCAACGGTTGATCTAGCTCTGATTGGGATGAAACCTTCAGATCTTGATCATAGAGCCTGATCAACCCTAACCCTAGCTCGGATTGCTTCAGATCGTCCCGGATGGCTCAGATCTAGCCGCTTTTGAATCGGACGGCCCGGATTAATCGTAGGCTTGATAATTCGATCCGGTTCACTTCCGACTCAAGTTTGACCCAATATGCCCTAGGTCCAGGATCCTTTAATGCCTACAAAAATATATCAGAAAATTAGTGGCCAAATAATCCAAAAATTGTGTAATTTTGCAATTAAGTCCAAAATGAGATAAAGTTCCAAAACCTAGGGTAAAATCATAATTAAGCAATAAAAACATGGGTCAAACATGGATTTTAGCAATTGAAATAATCACAAAAAATGGTACTTATCAGTCCATCAGTGAGTTTTGCTCAAAACTCATTGATATACCTAAACCACTCCTATAGCATTGGTGATACAGCAAGATTAGAGGTTTGGGCACCCAAAATCTTTCTGTCTCATCAGTAGACAGGGTTGAGCTAGGAGATGAGATCTCTATTTAGAATTTATTTAGGGGATATTAAGTATGGAGAAATCAAGTATGAAGATATTAGAAATCCAAGTATCCTAGGTTCAGGCTCTCCTAGCGTGTCTTCAGACCTTACTTTTTAATATGAAATTAAGTGTTTTGATAGGTTCTTTTATATATTAATATATTTTTAAAATAGAAAAAAATTTGAGTCAACGTCAGGCCTAAATCAAAAGATTTCAGGCCCAACGTGAGCCTAAAATAAAAAATTTCAGGCCCACGCTCTTTTGTTTTCAAATTTTTTTTAACACTAATATATTTATTAAATATTATTTAATATATTAATTTCTATTATTTAATATATTAATTAAATATAAAAATTATTTATTTATATTTTTAAATAAGTTAGATGTGATATTTTTTAACTGAAATATTTTTTAGATTTTACCTTACGTTTTTTAGTTTAGCGTCGATTCCATAATATATTGTTTTAAAATAAAAGTCTGAAAAAACATTTGCAGACGTCTCGGAATTTGTTACTGAGAGAGAAAGAGAAAGGCAGTTCATAGGAGGAGGGGTATAAGAGGAAGTTCACTAAAATGAGTGCGCCCTTTGGTGAAAATGAAACCATGGTACGCCGTTTGGTAAATATCAATTCTTGAGTGCGCCCTTTGGTAAATTGCCGAAATAAATATGATACTGTTATAGACTAATTATGACTCATAATCATCAAAAATACTCTAAATACCATAAAAATAAAAATTACAAAAAATAGTGATAAAAAGTTTGACGGGCCGAATGAGGGCCTGAAAGGTGAAATTTAGGTCCGAAAGTTGGCAGTTATGGCCTCCCTAATAATAAACGTAGATATCTGAAATATGCATGTGTGCCCGCCGACAGAGCCTAATTCTGTGTTCCGAGTCAAAAATTATGGTCGTTTGAAATATAAGAGTTATGTTGGGTTTGAGTTCATCTTGCATCAGTCTCCTAGAGTTGAAAAGAACTCGCCGTCAAGTTCATAGTAGCCTCATCAGTATCCACTCAGTACGAAGTCAAGTGATTCACGTTGAAGACATCAGACGTCTTCAAATAATTAGGAAAGCACAATTTATAAGCAGTGTCTTTGATATTCTGAAGTATCTCACACGATCGAATCTTCCAATCCTTTAGTTTGTTATATTCTCCAACAGGGAGACACTCACAATTTAAAATAAACCAGACAAAATTATCGACCTCAAAAAGTACCTGACGATGATGTTTGCCAATCTAAGTTTTGTACTTGGTATTGCTATCCAGAATTGTTAGTTTCACATGCTTATGAATGCCCCGAAGATGCTCTGTCATCTCATCTTCTTTAGGGTTAAATCGGTCCACACATGAAATAGGGGCCAAGTCCAGAACCCCAGATGGGTTTCGCCCATAGACAATCTCAAAATGACTCAATCTTGTGGTCCTATTTTCTTGATCTATTGTAGGCAAATTTTGCTTGAGGTAATGCCAAATCCTACTACTTCAACTTAGTACCTATCAAACACCTCAGAAGATTGCCCAAACTTCTATTCACCATCTCAATTTGTCCGTTTTGTCTGGTGGTGGTAGCCGCCGCTAAAGTTCAACTGTGTTCCTAGCTTTCCCCATAAGTTCTTCCAGAAATTACTAATAAACTTGGTATCACGTTCTGAAGTCATGATCGAAGAACACCTTGTAATCATGAAATGTGTCATCTTTGAGAGTTTGTCAACCACAACAAGTACTGAATCTGAGATTCATTGGGTGCAGGATAATCCCAATACGAAATTCATACTGACATCAAACCAAGGAATTTTATGAATGGATAGAAAAGTCTACAACCTTACATTTGTGAGAACCCCCTTCGACCGCTGGCATACAGAATATTGGTTAACAAAGTGAATCACATCGCTTGTCAACTTGAGTCAATAGAAATTGACAGAGATGAGGGCCAACGTCTTATTACTTCCAAAGCGCCCCTCGTTATGAAGCTCACTCATAATCTGCTGCCGTAGAGAGAAGTCTGGAATACACAACTGCAATCTACGAAACAGATAACCATTATGCAAAATAAAATCATGTCAGTGACCATCATGTACCTCCTGGAATATCCTTCCAAATGATCAGTCAGCTGCATACATATTTGAAAAAATCTTAAAACATGTAATACTAGTACGTACTCATGGTGGTGAATAATGAAAAACGCCGACTCAAGGCATCTGCGACATAGTTTAGACATCCAGTTTGGTGCCTTAACATAAAGGTGAACTCTTGTAAGTAAGTCACCCACTTGGCATGTTGCCTGCTCAGCTTGTGTTGTCCATTGATATACTTTAGTGATTCATGATCAGTATACAGGATAAACTCCTTCTGTACTAGGTAGTGTCACTAATATTTTAAGGATTGAACAATAGCATAGAACTCCAAGTCGTAAGTAGAATAATTCCTTTTGGATCCGAATAGCTTTTCACTGAAGAAAACAATTGGGTGACCAAACTAACTCGAAACACCTCCTATACCGATGTCATATGCATCACAATTAACCTTGAACAATTGGCCAAAATCAGGAAGTGCCAAAACTGGTGCTTTGGTCATCTTCTGTTTGACTAGTTGAAAATTAGTCTCAGCTTATTCGGACCACTTGAAATCTCGTCCCTTGAGACAGAACATGATTCAGAATCCCGAGTCAAAAGTATGACTATTTGAAGTACAAGAGGTCGTGTTAGGGTTGAGTTCGTCTTGCATCGTTGTTATAAAAGTGTTTAGGTTAGTCTAGGATTTAGGGTTCAAAGTTGTAGCAACTACATAATAACATCTGCAACCATTTTAAATTAAAGTTATTTAATAAAGTTTAAATAATTTTGACCAACCATTTTAAATTAAAGTTATTGAATAAAGTTTAAATAATGTTGACCATGTTGATAAATAGTATTTTGATATAATAGTGTACAAAGATCCTAAATCTTAAATTTTAAACTCTAAACTCACTTTAAACATTTTGTAATAACTACTAGATAACTTCTACGTATTATAGCAGCTATTAGATAGCTTTTTCTAAGTAATGTAAATCTTAAATTATAAACTCTAAGCTCACCCTAAATATATTGTAATAATTATTCAATAATTTTTACATATATATTGTAGTAATTAATCAGTAGTTTCGTCTGTAATAACGTTGGATCAAAGATTTTTCCGAAATAAAAATATTGAAGGGGTGTCCATATATATATATACCATTTATGTTTTTTGACCTATTTTTTTATTTTAAAATACCTTTTCATTTCCTGATTAATGTAAATGGATTGTAGTTTGGTATATAATTTGGTCGATCATTCGATAATGTTTTTTTTCCCAATGAAGAATTATATTATTCATCAAACTAACGTTTCGATGAAATATTTAATAAAGTGGAACTTTATCAATTTAAAAAATCTTTTAAGTGTGTGTCCACATATTACGGAATTGTAGTAATTAAGAGATATAAAATATCATGCATGCATTCTTTGATGAAGCTAAGCCATAAAATAGCTAGCTAGCTAGATTATTTGAGCTACTTAATTCTCGGACCCCCGCTTCGAGCTTTATTAAGATTATTGAGAATTTGGCGGCCTGCTGTTGGCGGAGGCAACCCTGGAGCCCCACTGGAGCACCTCTTTGCTGGTGTCGTCCCTGTGCACGATGATCTCTATGAAGCACAGGCAGTCCTGCTTCTCCCCCAGCGCCGTCGCGATCGCTTCCTTCAGCTCCTCCTCGTAGCGCACCTGCACCAGCAGACAACAGAGCTCCATCATGGTCAGTGTTGTCGTCCACGTTGCTCATCTTAATTTAATTTGCAGATCATGCAGCAGCGAGCGAGCGAGTTCTGAGTTCACCTTGGCTGTCCAACACTTGCCGTCGCCGTTGTGGATGGCGTCGACCAGGGCAGCATAGTCCCAGTTCTTGATGACATTGTACGGCCCGTCGTGGATCTCCACTTCGATCGTGTAGCCGCCGTTGTTGATGAGGAAGATAATGCTGTTCTGCCCGCACCTCAGCATCGTCGACACATCCTGCGCCGTCATCTGCAAGTTCCATGTCATAAACTAGTAATTAATGTCCTGTATAGTCGTCTATCTATTAATTGTTCATGACATCACCGGATCTCAATCAGAAATAAGATCGACTTCCTCTTTCTTCTGGGAAGTACCTGAAAGCTTCCATCGCCAATGCAGGCGATGACACGCTTCCTCCCCTTGACGGCCTGCGCGTAGCCCAGAGTTGCACCGACCGACCAACCGATGGATCCGTATTGCATCTGGAACTCGTACCTAGTCAAGAATATATGTTTAGATTCTTATCAGAAATTAACTGTACTGTATTAATTGGTCAATTAAGAGTTGGATTGAGATTTGAGAATGAGCCAACTTGATTAATTTAATTATATATACCCGCAGCCTTCCGGGAGCTTCAGCTTTTGGCAGTTAAACCAGGAGTCGCCGGTCTCGGCGATGACGGCGGTCTCGCCGGAGAGCATCTTTTGTATGTGCTGGAACAGCACGTTCACCCGCAGAGGCTCCTTTGGCGCGCACTGTAACGGCATGCCGTCCGCGACGAAGATACGTCGGTAGTTCTCGTAGGCGGTTGTGTTCTGCTCGAGCCGCTCGGCGAGCATCCGGAGGAAGTCCTTCATGAGCACGCAGCCGAAGGCGGGACCGTTGGCCAACACCACGCGCTCCGGTTGCACCACGATGGCCTTCTCCTTCTTGAGAAGCAACGAGTAGCCCACGGAGGTCAAGTCGTTGAAGATCGGGCCGACGAGCATGTATGCGTCGGCGGACTCCACGATCTCGGCGCAGAACGCCGTGCCGACGGCGCCCCAGTAGGTGCCGATGAACCGGGGGTGGTGCTCCGGCACCAGCCCCTTCGCCGACGGCAACACCGCGATTGGGTAGCCGCACGTGTCCGCCAACTCCATGAAGGCGTTCCTGGCCTTCGCGACGCGGATATTGGGCCCGCCGATAATCACCGGTTTCACCGCCTTGTTCAGGAACTCCGCCGCCGCCTCCACCGCCGCCGCCAAACCCATCTGGTTGCTCAACCTGCCGTACGTCCACACAACAAATCAAACCTTACACGTTGACTAGATGTGCCATGGGACTATGGTATTAAGAGTAATAATACGTAGAGTGAACATGAATACTTCAGTAAAAATTTTAATCATTAATCGGTGACATGTCCGATATTCGATTGTTGATCGGACACTACTGATGGTCTTTGGTCACTACCCCGAACCAAACTATATCCTATGGGGCATAGTGAACCCGTCGGGGATTGCTGTAATTGCGATCTCACATATTGACGAGTTCACCGTTGCCCGCGATCCTGACGCGTCCTCCCAAGGTATAGTTTGATTCGGGGCAGCGATCAGAAGCCGCCGTTAGTGTCCGATCGACGATCTGACATCGGACGTGCAGTCGAGTGACGGTTAAAATTTCACTGAGGCATTCACTTTCACAGTGTATATCATTTCTCATGGTATTAACAATCATCTTACATATCTAAATATTTAATCTTCAAATAGGAGGACGTATTTTGTAGAATTTTTTTTTTCGCATGAAATATGAAATTTGGATATTGAGCTTCTAGATAGTGTCACAAATACTTTCTGATTTATTCTAATGGTAGATGGAAATTTTATGTGGAGCTCAATCGATCATTCGAAATTTGATGTTATTCAATCCCATTAATTATTTTTTTTATAATTAACCAGATGTCAAATTTACTTACTTGGGAGAGATGGAAAAGGGGACGGGCTCGCGGCTAAATGTGGGATGAGGAACGGCGGCGAGGTTGCAACTGATGCTGATATAGACAGGCTTGCTCTCTTTGAGCGCGGTGGAGATGGCGGTGTCGATGAGTTCGTGAGCGTCTTCCAGGTTGTTCACCACCGCCTATTAAGATCGAAAAAATTTAAATATTTGTATAATGATATGATATATATTGCTCAATTAGATCTAATTCTGTATTCAAAAGTTTCGTATCTTTATAAATTCATGATTGAAAATGTGAAAACAATGACCACACAAATTCATCCAATTTGAACCTCGAGAAGAGCTAAAGATTCAAAGATTTAATTACCTGGTAGCAAGTGACTGTCTGGAAGCAACGAAGCTCTTGCGAGAAGTCGGGGAGGCCGATGGTGTGGTGGAGAATGCGGTTGTTGGTGCCGTAGTCGTTGGAGTTGGGGCCCCCGACGATGCAGATCACTGGGAGGTTGTCGCTGTAGGCGCCTGCTATGGCGTTGATCAGGCTGAGGCCGCCTACGGTGAAAGTGACTGCGCACGCTCCGACTCCTCGGGCGCGGGCGTAGCCGTCGGCGGCGTACCCGGCGTTGAGCTCGTTGCAGCAGCCGACGAGGCGGAGGCCGGGTTCGTCGATGAGGTGGTCGAGGAGGGTGAGGTTGAAGTCGCCGGGGACGGAGAACACGTCGTGGACACCCACCTGCACGAGGCGGCGCGCGAGGTGGCGGCCTAAATTGGAATCCGGCGCGGTCGTCGACGGCGCGATGTGATCGCAGTGCGCCGCCGGAGGGCTGCCCAACACGCCGTTAGCTATCGGCTCCGCCGCCGCGTCGACAGACCCAATCTTGGTATCCATTGCCGCCGATCGACTCAAGAAGGACAAATCACAATTTTTTGCCTTCAGAAAACTGAAAACTTTATTATTTTTCCCCCGCTCCTGCTTCGATTTGTGCTCGTTCCTGCGGAACGAAGATAGTATTTATAGCAGGATCAAAAACATTTAATCTATTAATCAAAATTGAAACAAAAAATACAGATCACACGTTGTTCACGTTACATGGTTAGAGATCGCACACGTTCGTGCTTTTGTTTGTTATGGAAAAGCAAAACCACGAAGGCAGCCCTTTGGACTTGCGGAATTTTTCTACATGAAACACGAATATAATAATAATAATTGTTATTATTATTATTATTATAAAAATGATAGATAACTTAAATTTTTCAAAATGAATTTTTCAACGTGAAATTCAACGTAAATGATATGACATCCTAATTATAGCGGTCTTCAACGGATTCACTGTACCCCCAGTTATAGTTTTGTTCGGGGCAGCGGCCAGAGGCCGCTGTTAATGTCCAAGTGACAATCGAACGTGTACATGAAAAATATCATGTCATTCATGTTAAATTTCATACTATAATTTTATATTTTTTATCATAGCTATTATTATTATTATTATTATTATTAGCATGAAACACGAATATAATTTAATTGGTCTACATGGATGGGATAGAGTATAGAATGATCTTTTTTGAAAATGAGAAACTACTTGGACGATTACACTCATAACACGCTTTCTATAACATATTTATATATATTTTTGAAAATAATAATAACTTTCAAATATGGTATTTTCTCTCCTTGTTTAATTAATGACATTTGAAAAATTATTTAGCAGCACTTTATTTCGTATCACGCAAAAGCATAAATTTATGTGAACAACTTTATGTGAACATAAACACATTTTTTTCTTTTTCTTTTTTTAGTTCGAAAAGGTATACGTCGATTCAATCCTATTCATCCCAGCCTAGCTTACGATTCAATCCTATTCATCCCAGCTAACACGAAGATCTCACTTGGGAAATTCCGAGCTAGGGATCCTCCCGAACCATTAATAGACGGACCCTAATCGAGTTCGGACAGGTCGATCCCGGGCACCTTCTGACTCGGCCACCAAATATAGTTTCCCGACCCTCGGGCTAGGTCGGGAAGATCAGTCTTCTGCACCCCGTAGATCTGATAACCAGTAGACCCGGAAGATGGCAAAGCAAATATAGTTCGGCCAACCCCCGACTCATGGCGTATCCCGTGTCACTTGGCTATACTACACCCGACTCGACCCATGCCACTCGGACCCGCCGGTCGTTCATCGGTCCCCGGACCAGTCTTTCCTTGCGCCGCTCCTACATCAGGACACCCTGGGGACGACCATGGCGGCAGGGGTAGTGCCCGCCTTACCCAAGTATAATATACGTCGCAGATATCCCGTCGACTCAGTACGGTTGTACTATCCGAGCACCCCGCGCCATGCCGTGGTACCTTTCGATGCTCTCCTCGAGCTGACAAGCACCATACCCCTGTCTCATTGACACAGACAGAGGTTGTCAGTTCTCCCCGCTATATAAGCTCATCCCTTCCTCGTTTCATAGGTATGCTCGATTACACTCTCCTCTAGTACTGCATTTCCTTTAGCCTCATATTCCTACGGATAATGACTTGACCGTCAGAGGGTCTGACCAGGGAAATTCCCCTGCGGGTTGGCTAACGGTCACTGTCTCATAGGTCACAGCCAGGTCGCTAGGTCAGCAGCTCGCGACACTCGGGAGACTATCTGACCCTTAAGACTTCCACCTCGCTTCGCGACAGGATCACCTATAAAAATTTCCCATTAGCTATCAGAGGAAATCAAAAAGCGTTCATAGCAGACAGCTAGAGCTGTAAATGAACTGAATATTCGTGAACAAGTTCGTTGTTTGATTTGATAAAAATTTATTTATGTTAATTTAGTACCCACAAGATTAATTAAATTAACAAACTTAAATAATACGTTAAACTAAATAAATAAACTTGAATATATATAGTTTGATAATGTGCATGAATAACATTCATGAATAATATATATTAAATAAATAAAACATTTAAAATCAATAAATAAATTAGAATTGAGAGTTTAATAATATTTAAATAAATTAAATTCAAGTCGAATTTGAACTCAACTCAAGCTTTAAAAAATAAACCAAATCAAATTTAAACAATATAATTTCAAGGATTCAGTTCATTTTAGACTTCACTAGGCTTGACTTTCTTATCAAATAAATTTGAACATCTCAAACTTAGACTCGACGTCACTTGTTTACCGTCTCAAGAGTACTGACTTATCAAACAAACATTTTTAGATGAATAATCTATTAAAAAAATAGGCTATGATACACTCAGTAAAAAAAATTCAATAAAACGTTCAATGAATAATATGATATTTTACATACACATGTCCAATTATCGCTCGAACATCATCGACGACCAGACCGCCCCAAATCATACTATAGCTGGGGGGCACAGTGAATCCGTCGAAAATCACTGCATACAAAATATCACGTCATTTACTGAATTTTTTCTTAAGATTTTTCACTGAACATATCATTTTTTTCTTAAAAAAATTTATCTATTAATTTATCAAATTTAAAACTCACCCTTAAATACCTTAAAAATTAAAACACACACACACACACACACCACATTTTCCATACCACAACGACACGCTATTTGTGACATGTTCTTTTAAATGCTAACTTTTTTTCCTACGCGAGGGTATTGACTCGCGGCAGTGATCGTGAGCCGTCCGTGGCATCAATTGCCACGTGTAGGGCTCCATCACTTTCTCATGCCGGAACTAACAAAAATGGGCCTAACTGGGCCTAGGCCGAATCTAATAAAGGGCCGGCCCATCTATTGTTCTGGTTTAAATGAGGCTTCGCGTTGCATAATAAAACGGTACTCTCACATAAATCTCGTGTCCCCTCGTCGTCGTCGCATCATCCGCTCCATCTCTTCCTCGCTCGTGTTGCCGTATCCGAATCTCCGCCACCCAAACCTGCCTTCCCTCCATGGGAACTGGAACCTCCAAGAACTCCGATTGCTCCCACGGCGGCCGGGAGGGGCAGCTCTACGTCGCCCTCAAGATGGAGAACTTCAAGGTTCGAGGCGACCTCGCCCCGCACGTCTACGGCTCCGTCCCCATCACTGGCTCCTGGGACGCTGCCAAAGCAGTATGCTTTCTTACCTTGGCGTCCATTTTCTCTCCCATCTCCTCTTCTTTGATTGGTTTATGACAGTTCCCGTCGTTCGACGATTATATTTTCCACTTAGCTCTCGATGGCGCGGGAATCGGCCTCGATGTGGGAACTCAGCTTCGTCGTGCCTCCTGATCACGGTATAATTTTGTTCTTGAACCTCGATTATCCAACGCGAGATTGTGGCTGTGTGTCCTGGATTGTAGCTGACTGGCTGTTGGTGTTTTGTAGAGACGCTAGATTTCAAGTTCTTGTTGAAGCCCAAGAACAACACAGGGCCGTGCGTGGTGGAGGAGGGGCAGAACCGGCTTCTCACGGGAGGGGCGTTGGAGGAGGGGGATTCGAGGCCGGCACTTTTCAAGATTGGCGGCGATGAGGTGCTCGAGTTTAGGGTGTTCATCAAGGTCGACATTTTGTCCCCGTTTGATCTTGCCGCAAGCTGGAGAGCTTATCAGGAAAATATCGAGCCATCGAGAGTTCGAGGGATTCCGGATGTCAGTATCAATGTGGCGCCTGAGAGGGGTGTGGAGGTACTTTTGGAAGTATCTGCGTTTTTATCGCTTATCTACTGCTAGGTTAGATATGTGTGGATCTTCGTTACCTTTCGTCCTTTTATAACCTCAGTTCATAACGATTTGATATGTGTGACTGTTGCATTATTGAATAACGAAATATAACCTTAAATAACAATTCTGTTATCTATCAGTTTAGATAATGCTTTCTTTGGGAGGTATTGTTAATACTGGTTTGTGGAGGTCTTACAGAATGCTCATGTTGGTTTGTGAAGGATTCAGAATGGTCTGCCTATAGCAATATTCAGATTCTAGTTACTAGTTAGTGTCTGTTGATAACTGCTTGTAACAATTTTCAGATAGATTTCTCCAGACTTTGGCTTTTGGTAGTGTTTTACATTTGAAATAGCCTGGATACTAATTTTTCAAATGTTGCATATCAATTCTCTAGTGATACTTACAAATGGTAAAAAGCAACTGCAAATTCAATAATTGGAAGTTCATAGATTTCTGCTTGAATTTACTCATTTTAGATATAATAATTTATGGTGATATTATTTTGTGTACTAGGTATCTCCTCTCTCAAGTTTCGTATTCATATTCTCACTCATATCCCTCTTGATTACTACCAATTAGCATTTTTTGTATGCTTGCTGCAATTTCACACTCATCCATTCTTCCTACCAGAATGGTTCAACACCCACTTTGGAGCTTGATTTAGAACACTACGTTGTTCCAGCACCCTCTTCCATTGTTGATGCTGTTTACGCAGCTAACTTGACAGAGACACCAAGATCATTATCTAATAGGAATTTCTCCAAATATGATGCCTCAACTGGTGATTCATATGGATCAAATGAAGCTGGTGACTACTCTAACCATCATGAGGTACTGACTTGCAACCTTTTTGTAGTTCTGAGAATGAGATATCCTTTCATTAGGAACATAAAGACATTTTATGGCCTGAATATATATGCTCACACCATTGCTTGCACTGTCTTTCTTGTAAAGGCAGGAGTGAAATGTTTCTTAAGTGATACCAAAATCCTGTTCAGTTTCAGTTATCTAGTTACCAGTTTATTACAGAAATTTATCAATTTATTTTCCCTTGACATCAATCTTTTCCGTATGTTTGATCTTTCTAAATTTTGTTTTGTTTCGAATTCTGTCTGCTTGATAATATGTTTGTTCTTTTGATATGGTTAACCTTATTTCCAGTGACTACTACTAATTTGATTAATAAACTCGCATTCCTTTTATTATTTTCTTTTACTTGTTTTTCTCAGGACATGGATACTTTTATCTCAGATCCTCCTGAATTTCTTCCAGTTCCTGGTATGGTAGAGTCGAAGTCAGTTGGCACATTCTCACCAGTACCAAAGCAAGATGGTCAGAAAGGACTCTTTGTCGATAGGGGTGTTGGCTCTCCTAGACTTGTTAAATCAGCTAGCGGAGGCACATTGACATTTGATCTCAAATTGGACAGTGAAACAAAGGTTTATTGAAGCAGAAATAATCCTTCTGTTTATTAGTGAAAATCACTATTGGCATTCTGCATTTGTAATTAATTTCTTTCAATATTAGTTGATCTATTGGTTTCTCTAGTTAGTGTGCTCATTGCAAATACCAATCACATACTTTTCTTCTGCAAAATATTGTCATGTTTCGACAAATTTGCTTGTACTTCAAGATGTGAGTTTTGGTAATGGTAAACCAAATTGCTGAACTGGGTACCTAAATACATAAGCTTGTTTGACTTCCATGTTGACATGACCAAATTCAAAGTTGGATTGTAATAAAGTACATTTAAATAGTAGAAAGTCGCATAGATGGCTTGTTTTATTGGATTTCTTTGGCTATGCCATCTGACAGAGTGTCTATTGGGGTTGGGTAGAGGCTAGACCATTTTTCAAAAAAAAAAATCTGATAAGGACATTGGCGTTTTGGTGTCACTCAATTCAGAGTTGGATTACTATATGATACCCCTTCAAGTATTAGAAAAATACATATTAGATAGGTTATTATTTTTTTTATGGATTTCTAGAAGTATGACATCTGACAGTGCTTACATATTACATACTCATATCAGTTTTTGTCTCTAGTTGAGAAGCTCTGATTATTATCCATCTACTGATTCTTCTTCTTCTTATTTTTCATTGGTTACTAGAAGGGAATGCCAGCAGCTGCTGGAGCAGTTGCAGCCGCAGCTATAGCTGATCAGATGCTTGGATCAGAGGAGGATAGTAGGTTGGCCATTGTCCTGGTAACAGAATGATACTTTTCTTTGGATTTTTTCTGCTTTTTTGTTCTACATTAGTGTCTTGTGATCTTGTAGGTTGGTTTGCCAGCCCGAGGAAAGACCTTCACAGCTGCCAAGCTTACTAGGTATTTAAGATGGTTAGGCCATGAAACAAAACATTTTAATGTTGGGAAGGTAAAGATTCGTTTTTCTTGGTTTTGCCTTCATGACATAGTCAAATTGGTTAAACTGAAGTTTTGTTACCTAATTTCATCCAGTAAAACACTAACTTGCTTTTCTTTTGCATGTGCATTGACTAACAGTATCGCCGTCTTAAGCTTGGGACAAATCAGGTATATTAGTGAGTTGTTGTTTTTCTTTTATGGTAAGTGTTGATTGAGTCATTTATGACATAGACTAAAAGCACATGTAGGGTTTTATTTTGCATACAATGAAATAGAATTTACAAACATCTTATTTTGATGTTTAAATCCATTATCTTTCTCACATACATAGATTGCAATGTTCTTCCATATTTCTGCATTCATCAAATACTCAATTTTCCTCTTATTTTCAATGCTTAGTAAATCAAATTTCATTATGCAGTCGGCTGATTTTTTTCGCGGGGACAATCCAGAAGGTATGGAAGCACGCAATGAGGTTAGGAATAAGCATTGCATTACAGTTGCTGTTTGTTTGCTTTTGACTATGAGTCACACAAGTGCTAAATCTATGTCAGTTTGTCTCATTTGGTTTTTCTTTCACGGGTTCCAGCTACATTTGGGAATGCCTATCAATAAATATCTTATGTCTATACATAGTTTTCAGTTGCATTTTTTATTTTCTACTTCTATTATATGATTTTCCTTCTAAAATAGATCTTAAAAAGTATTTTGCTCGGCATTTTTCTGGACAAAAATTATTTGGAGTGCACTTATTATACTCATCTTCAATATTTAGGTTGCAGCTTTGGCTATGGATGATATGATAGCGTGGATGCAGGAAGGAGGTCAGGTAAAATTCTAATCATTGTTGTGATAAAAGCGGCAATGCCATAATTCATTCTCTTTCTGGTGTTTCATAGGTTGGTATTTTTGATGCCACAAATAGCAGCAGAAAACGTAGGAATATGCTCATGAAAATGGCTGCAGGAAAATGCAAGGTACTTACAAGAACCAGATTCAGTTGCATATTTGGCGTGTTTTTCTTGAATATGCCTACTTCTTTTAAAATGAAGAATCAATTTAGTTGGTTAATATCCGAACTTACATTATTTCTGATTCATTCGATTTCAGAAAGTAACTGTTGTGAGAGTGCATTTGTAACTATCATGATGGGATAAAACTTGAAACTTCTTGGTCCTTCATTTGATTTATCACATGCGCTCTTGAAATTGAAAAGTGTAACTTGTGTTCCCAACTGCCCTTACTGTTTCACATTGACTTGTTAATTGCCTCGAACTGCCCATTCTTTTTGTTCCTTTTTTCCTGGGTGCTTATCTGACTTTGTAGATCATATTTCTGGAAACAATATGCAATGATGAGCGCATAGTAGAGAGCAATATACGGTTGAAAATTCAACAAAGTCCTGATTATGCAGAAGAGTAAGTAGTATACTTTGTAACTTTACATAACCTTATGTTCGTAAGCCACGATGAAAATCACAGTGATTATTCTACAGAACAGATTTCGAAGCTGGAATGAGAGATTTTAAAGAGCGCTTAGACAATTATGAAAAGGTTTTAAACAGAACTCACTTGTTCTACATGCATAGATTATCATGTGCATATTCAGTTGCTCATGAAAAATATATGTTCCTTTCTAGGTATATGAGCCAGTTGAAGAGGGTTCTTATATCAAAATGATTGACATGGCCAATGGACAAGGAGGGCAGATCCAAGTAAGTTCATTTCTTCTTTATCTTAATAGTTGGATGCAGAATTATTTCCCTTACCTGAGCGTCATCCTTTAAGGGACTGTTTTACCAGAAGACACATCACATCAATTACTAGAAGACGCATCACATCAATGTCTGACAGGCTTTGATGCATATGCATGCCCTCTTGTCTATGCTTGGAAAGTTGGAATTGAGCAGATATTTGAGTAGCAAGGTGCCATGACAATTGGCACTTGCCATTTCATGGTCATGCATATACGTAAAGGCTTCAAGGCTAATGTTGGTTCATGTATGAGTTGCTCATACCATAAAGATAAACTGAAGTGCTCTCCACCAATTAAGTAGCATATGAGGATGTTATGACTTATCTGAAGTATCACATTCCATTCGTTACTACTTTCACTGAGAGCACAAAAACACAAAGTAATATATGCTCCTTCCAAGGATTATCACCATCAACCACTATATGCATAATTGGCTGACCCTGATCAAGATCCACAAACAACTATTGAGATTTACCAAGAAAGTCAAAATCTAAGACAATCTGCGTACAGATGAGAATTTACTCATTATCTTATCAGGCCTAACCACTAGCCATTAATAATAACACATCCATCTGAGCTTATGAACCCGTTTATTTGCATATTGGTCTAGAATCCATGTGCATCTATGCTAGGGATTTGCACAATTGTGGCAGTTCTTCTCCCTAAGTTTGGTGCCATAGAAGAATTAATATAGCAAAATTTGAAATTTAAAAATTGGGAGAGAGCTTCAAGCAGTTAAAGGGGAAGCAGGCTGAGAGGAATGTTGTTTGTAGGATGAGTAGAATTGAAGGTTGGTTGTAGGTTTGTACTACTTGGTGTGAGCGATACACACCTCATGAAAGAGATGCATTCTAGCCACATGGACATCAGAAAAGGGGTAGTTTGTGTGATGGTTCCTTGTCAACTGGTGAATATTGGTCATACTAACCCTACATGTCAGACTTTTGAAACCCTTACCTCAAGTCACCTGAACACTATTGTAGCTATCTTAATGCCTCAGTTACATTTAACAAGTTCCAGAATCTGCTTATTGCTACCTGACAAATTATTAC
Source organism: Boesenbergia rotunda (assembly GCA_024364735.1). Lineage (NCBI taxonomy): Eukaryota > Viridiplantae > Streptophyta > Magnoliopsida > Zingiberales > Zingiberaceae > Boesenbergia > Boesenbergia rotunda. Next base: position 226,316 of record JAGFNQ010007256.1, on the reverse strand, counting down.
TTTAGGCCTTTCTAATGACATTGATATTTGGTGAATACCGCTCTTGTTAGCATTTTGTCATGTCTCTGCTAATTGCTAACTTTATGCATGCTGAATGTGCTTCCTCAGTATTAATTATCAATTTTTTCTTTTTGCACTTTCTAAAGGTTTGTTTAAGATTTTGATGATTTCTTCCCTTACCCATGACTTCACTGTTCTATTCAGGTTAACAATATCAGCGGTTATCTACCTGGAAGAATAGTCTTCTTCTTGGTACACATTTCAAAGACAATCTTCTAGAACTTTTAAATTTTCTGCTCCCTCATGTTATATTCTAGTCTGCAGTTTTACTAAAATGTATCCATAGAAAGAACTAAGTTTTCTACTCTTATCCTACATGAAGGTGGCATAAATACTTCTCTTATCCTACATGAAGCCCTTTGATATGTTTGCAATGATTACATTTTCTAACTTTGAGTTGATGAAACTGTTTATGAATGGCTATCTAACTTAAAATTAGTAGAAAAACATTGATTTCTGTAAATTTGGAAAACGTTCGTCACTGAATTGTTTATTGTCCTGGTTATGAGATTGGAGACACATTCTTCTCTCATTGATCAAAGGAATCGATGATTGTTGAGAGATATTGGCAATTTATCTGATAATTAGAGGATCATATATGTTATATTAGAAAGAAACTATTGTTTCTCATAACAATTGGTTAGATATACTAGAAATAGATTCCTTGGCAAAAACATTTGGTATTCATGCTATTTGGATTTACATTGCAGGTAAACACTCATCTAACACCCCGTCCTATTCTGCTCACTCGGCATGGTGAAAGTCGAAACAATGTTAGAGGAAGAATTGGAGGTGATGCAGTTTTGAGGTTAGATATCTTCATCTTTGCAAAATACATTGTAATTATTTCGTCTTATGTTGACATAGTCTTAAACTGTCTTTCGTTTTCTGAACCCATACATCATAGATAATTGTTCTTTAAAGTGTCTTTGTCTTAAGTTGACTTAATCTCGAAATGTCCTTTTCTGGTGAAAGATGGAGTTGTTTGTATCTCATTATTTATATACAAGGAAATAACAATAGTTTAATTCACATGATATCATAATAGCCTTGATAGGAACCATTGCATTAAAAATTTATCCTACTTTTTGCAATGCCTAAGGTCATTTTGTAGTTTGCCAAATGTCCAACTATCAAGACTGCCCAACCATGCATCTAGTCTTTTCTCAATTCACTAGGGAAAATTTGTAAAATGAGCTGTAGTGTCAGCCTGCACGATTCAGGATAATTGCTTCACATTCTTTCTATACTTGATCTCGTAGAAATTAACTCCAATAATCCATGTGCATAAGAGTTTGACATCTTTCAATTTGGGGGCAGTGAAGCTGGGGAACTTTATGCGAAGAAACTTGCAAACTTTGTCGAGAAGAGACTGAAATCTGAGAAGACAGCCTCTGTAAGAACACATTTTCTTTGGCATTATTAATAAACATTCATGTTTGTTCTAGCATTCTTGTCTAATATTTCAAGTCCTGTAAAACACTTCAGGTTGTTTTCTAGTTAACTTCTGTATTACGAGTAATAGAATATACCACGATTATATATATTGGTAAAGTTGATCTAGGTGAAATAAATTCTGCTTGTGTAGGCCTATTTACTTAAATTATTCAAAGTTGTAGCACGGTTAGGACTAAAATTGTTAAATTTTTTAAAGCCGTCTAAGTTATTATTTATTTTACAGTTTATTATATTTCTAGAAAAATAGTTGGGGAATTTTAAAGTCAATTAAGATTTTTATTGGAATAAATTAAGTCATTATTTTACAAAGAATAAATCTACTCTATAAAGAATGGCTAGGGTCTCGTGTACGGAGAAAATTTCAGTTAATAAAATAATCCTTTTTGATTCTCTGTGTAACAAAGATATATATATTTTTTTGGTATGAGATACTTATCAATTTTGTCTTGGTGTTTTCCAAGTGATCGGAGAGTTCAATTTTAGTGTGTGTCAATTGATATTAGAGCTTAAACTTGGTAGTTCGGGTTTCATACTGGTTACCCCTCTTCCATGGCTCATCCTGTGATTGCCCTCTTTCAATAGATGAAAGGTACTTCCATCCGTAGAAAAAAAAATAAAATAAAACATAAAGAGAGAATTATGAAGATTGAAAAAGAAGAAGAAAAAAAAAGTGAAAAAAATTATTAAAAGGAAAAGGTAAAAAAAAATAGTGGAAAAAGACATAAAGCTTAAAAATATATATCTTATCATACTTCATCTACTAGCTGCACACCTACCTCCACCACCTGCTTTGTCATCATCAGCAACCTTAGTAGCCTCCAATTGATGCCTCTTTTAGAAAACTACCATCTCTTCCAGATCTGGTAGAAAGCATATTATAATTGCAAGTACCAGCATCTTCATCCATTATTCAAGCTTGAATCTCGTAGCAACTTTAACATTGCGAAAGCTCGCATCATATATGCTCGTGGATGGACAAGTTCACCCTAAGGCCTTTCATGAGGTTGCGCTAATTGTCGAAGGTAAACAAGGTGGTGGAAGTGATGAAGGTGAAGTTGGCATCTTGGTTGAATCTTGGATTGGCAGTTGGGTGATAGGTGTGGCAGTTCGATGCACTGATTGATGAAACAATGATGGTGAAGATGAGCAAAAGGACTATCTTCATGTGGAGAGGCTACTAGCAGAAGGCGAATGAGTTAGAAGGATAGAAGATGAGGGGAGGCTGGCTTAGTCTATCCCTGAAAGGAATACTTTTTGGAAAACTCTTCTGGAAAAATAGTATGTCAACTAAATCATCTACACCTAGTACCTAAGAGATCCAATATCTTTAATAGCAATCTTCATTTTATAATAGATGTTCCCTTTGAGCTTGATATTTTCTTTGATCTCTTTTTTCATGTTGCATGGATCACTGAGCAACACCTTATGTTTTAGTTCTGAGATTTATTATCTATCATGTCAAAACAATTCTTTCTAGGATCTTGTCAATATGTATTTGTATTGTGTATTATAGTTTTTGACGCTATCTATTTAAATGATTCATCACATCACTTAGCTTGTAACTTGTATTCGGATCGGGGCTACTGTAGTTTTATTTCTCATTCCAATTTTACTTTTCATTGATTGTCTCAGATATGGACTAGCACACTCCAAAGAACCATTTTAACTGCAAGTCCAATTGTTGGTTTTCCAAAGGTATGGTCTATTGGCACTGAGATTTCAATTTTGATAATATAATGTGTATTCTTTCATTTTTGATCAGTTGAATTTTGTCATTTTAATGCCATGATTAATACTGATAGATACAATGGCGTGCTCTTGAAGAAATAAATGCTGGAGTATGCGATGGAATGACTTACGAAGAAATAAAGAAAAACATGCCTGAGGAATATGAGTATGCAAAAAATGCTATGTATTAGTTTATTCGTTTTAGATAAGTTGCTTCGATAGGGAAGGTATTAGAGTTAGTTCGATAGGGATGGTTTTGGTGTTGATTTGAGAAGTTCTTACTCTATCTCATGTCTAAGAAACTAGTACATCTCTTGGCACATCTTCACTCAGAATAGTCCTGCACAAACCAAGTATTTTAACATGGGAAATTAAGTATATTTTTTACTGTTTACTTTAATGGAAAGGACTAGGTTTTACCTTCTTTTGTCTGGATGAACCAAATATAGAAGTTTCCTTGAAGGGGAAAGAAGTCAAAAAATTAATGAGAGGTTGGCTAACTGCCTGGAGCTTATTGCCAGAAAGTTTAATATATGATCTTCCATGAGTTTTGCATCTTTGCTTGCATTCTAAGATAAACTAGCAGAGTGCTGTTTTCACGAGGATGCTGTGAGCTGCATAAATTGACTCTCAACTTGTGTTCCTTTTGCTTTTTGTTGGAAGACTCTCAACTCTTATTCATTGATGTTGATGAACCACGACTCCTCTCTTTAATGCTTATAGGAGCCAAGTGACGGGAAAAAGTTCTTTGATTGAGATCAGAAAGTAGAGTCAAACCTCAATAACTACAATTCAATTCGAGTTGCCAATATTTCTTCTTTGAGATACTCATGTGACTTCATAGAATGGAATTTCTTTGTGTAGTTGTATGCTTTAAAATGAATTTTTCACAATATTTTCTCTGAATGCTTTCAGAGACAATTTCTTTGCACTTTCTAGAATACCAGTTGAGTCACTGATTACTTCTTTTGATTATTTTGTCATTTCATGCTTTAATCTTAATTTCATCTTAGATCACGTAAGAAGGACAAGCTTAGATATCGATACCCTCGTGGAGAATCATACTTGGATGTCATCCAAAGGTCTTTTCAAATGATTTTAATCAATTGATTATATTTGTGCTTCCAGTTTCAAACGTCAATTTACAAATGCCTCGTAGCTACTCAATATGTTTATACTTTCAGGTTAGAGCCCGTAATTATTGAGCTTGAACGACAGCGTGCTCCTGTTGTCGTCGTTTCTCACCAGGTACTGCCTGAATGCTTGCTTTCATGAATTTTTAACTCTGAGAAATACATAACAAGTTTTCCTAGTCTTATAGGCAGTGTTGAGAGCATTGTATGCATATTTTGCTGACAGACCGTTGAATGAAATTCCTCTCATTGAGGTTAGTCAGAACAATGTTTCAGCACAATAGATTCAGGATTATTCTAGTATTGATAGAACACTTCAAAATCTTAAGACTGGGTATCTTTCTACTCATGTAGGTACCATTTCATACAATAATTGAGATACAGATGGGTGTCACCGGTGTTCAAGAAAAAAGATACAAGCTCATGGGTTAATTCATTTTCATGGTGGTGTGAGCACGAGTTGAAATGCCATCCAGTTGACATTGCTATCTTCCATGGTTGTCACTTGTGTGATGATTTACAGAATGGAAGAGCAAGCCGCTCCAATCTTTACGGCAACAATTATCAACAATAGAGATGCGTAGTTCATCAAAACAATCTTATTCTGTCAATATTCTGTGTGCTTTTTTGGTTCTTGAGCAACAAGACCTTGTGTATTCTGTTCATGCTTACATAGAGTGCATTCTTGGAGCACAAACTGATTTAAAAGGTCATTTAACTTGGCAACTATGATTTTTGAGCAGGTGAATCATATTGACGCCTTTCCTTAAAGATGCGATGCATGAAACAATAAAGTCCTTTTGAAGTCCGCATCTGGAACTTTAACCTGTTCTTGCAGGAATTCAATTATATCTGTGCAGGTTATGCGTGCTGATAATTTTCTGAGTTGATGAAATAATGAAGAAGCCAAAGTACCAAGAAGATCCAAACACGCTCGGAAGCTTGATATAAAGTAAGGATCTAATCCAGCATCTGGCTACTTGCTTTAACAAAACTATCTATAACATATTGAATCCTTCAATATTAAGTTCTCTTTAACTGTAATTTCCCTATCTTTTGGCTGTATTTTCAAATGTGCAAGGAATATATTTGAAAAGAATCTGTCAAGATTGGCATTTCTGATGTATGCTATCTCTGAAGGGTTGTAAATCATATATATAAAAAAAAAGGAGCAGTTCTTAGGCATTCGAGGTTTACTCATGGCTATCTCTAGTTCTTTTGTGGTGCTTGTACGGCTGTTTTTCTTCTGGAGTTAACTTGCAAACAATTTATATTTAAAATGTTTTAGGAGTTCTGTTTGTGCGTGTCTATTTCAATTTCCATCAAAGTTTTTCAACAAGAAGGCCTTATATCGAAGGATAAAATAAAAATAATAAATTTATTCAACTCAAATAAGTAGCAAAATGTGAAATCGTCACTTTAACAATCCCGTCAAGATGCCACTACACTCATAGGTAAATTATGGAGATCATTTGTTCTAGCCAAGCGAATTTTTATATTAAAAATATCTGACACCTAACGAAGTATTTTATATCTATTAAAAATTGGCATCAAAATTTATTAAAACAATCACCCATGCAAGACATTTTACATCCGCTAAATTGACCTCAAGAATTGTTAAAATAACTATCCATGCAAATACCAACCCTACCAATCTGTAGGGACAAGTAGGTGAGTACTCATGTTCGTGGAAATATTCGACTAATCTCATCTAATGCAAATATGATGAAATGATGATAACTTGAGCCATAAGTGTAGAAAAATCAATAACATTTGGCAGAATCCTAAACGGCCAAAGCACATTGCAAGAATGCAATCCTTTTATATTGGGTCATTTGGGATGAGCATTATCACTCAAGAATGCAATACTTTCCAAAATTGTGTTGAACTGCAAAACATGGCAAAGGCTAAAATTTGCCCTATCAAAAATTTGTACGGTATAAAACTAATAAATAATTTGTATTTATCAACTTTGGATTATAGATCTAAGTCCAGATATGAATTGAGTTGGGTACTAGTCAAAGAATTGACATATAGGAGCCAAAAATGCTGCTTGTATTTATTGTAAGCCATTTGTGATTCAAGAAAGCAAAATCAAACAGGTAAATTCCATTGCTGTCTTCAAAAGTAGTTAGCAAGCACAAACTTGAACTTGGATGAGTGAAAACACATGCTGCGCAGATTCAGCTTAAAAAAACTTTTGCAGGAAATTATGAACTCAGCACCAATCTGAAATTTTCACTTCAACCAACTGAAAGATATAACAATTTCTGTATAATGGGCACCACATAATCTTCATGAACTTGATGAATACGAGTGAGCCATCTTTAATAAAAGACTTAAAGACTGCAATAAAACAAACACACAAAAACTTGAGTTTTGTGCCGATAACAGTAATGCCGAGCAACAGGACCAAATTCAAACATCTAGTATGATGAAACTTATAAACATAACACATGTAGATCAACATGATAACACAGTAAAAATACAAGTAATGAAAGAGGAATTTTGCAAATCTCACTTCCATCTTCTGTATCTTGACATATTCAACTCAAGTATTCAGCTTTAGTTATGAAAAAGGGGGAAACTGACACAAAGAAACTAGGTCTTGACACATAAATAAACGGATTTGTGCAACTTCAATACCAAGATCCTATTCTCTATGAAATATTAGATTGCTCGTGGGCTACTGTTGAGCAGTTACTCATGTTACGTGAGCACAACTAGAGATTTGAGTGAACAAAATCATAAATTCTTGAAAATTAGATTGTTCTTCAATTATAGGAGGCAATTGAAAAACAAGTGTCATGAATCATCATGGGCGAAGTACAATGGCTGGAGATTTTTCCCATTAGTTGAAAACAGGTTTCTTTATCATCTCTCGTTATCTTGGTTGGAATTTTTTTCTTTTCATGTAAGGTCCTTATGCGTTCTCAAATCCAAGGAGAATATCACTACAAACTGTACCCATTTCAAGTTCCAGTCAACATGGGTCCTTTTTAGCTCCTAGGCCTAGGGCTTCTAAAAGTGAACAAGAAGGTGAAGTGGTGGTTCTACTGTTTTGGCTTTTCAAGTTAAATCGACCCAAAATATGGTTCAAAAGGATTTGTTTTTTCATTGATCCAACCAGACTAGTTTGGCTTCTGATTTTTGGGTAAGCACTTGGTCTGGTCAGATTTTTTAGAATATTGCCTAACAGGCATCATAAGAACATCATCCTATCATTTGTCCGATAGAAATGTTATTTGTCCAGTTTTATCATTTATCTCCTAAAATTTAATCCCATAGTGTGTTACACCTATAATATTCCTCTTATGGAATCTTTTCCACTCCAGCAAATCAGAACATTCTGGCCACTGGTTTCCAAGTTAACCAGTTGAACTAGCTGATCTAATCTAGCTTGTAAAAACAGTACTAGGGCAGGCAACATACAGACATCATCCTATCATTTATACAAGTAAAAGATTTCAGACATCGTAAAATCTAAATTCCATTGCTTCATGCCAAATGTAATATACCTCGTGTTTCACTCAGACTATGGTCAAATTATAGAGGTAAGACCATGCTTAGTGCCTCAAAATCAGGGGCTAAGCACAAATTTAAAGCAGTGAAACCACGATACATGTCACTATTCTTTATCTTCAAATACGACAAGCTTAAACATTTGTCAGGGACTTCAGAAGATCAGATAACCAAACTGAAATACAGCCATCTGTCAAATCTGGAGAGAATCATTAGGGAGTATGAACAAAGTGCTTCATGGAATCACATGGCACATTCTTTAGCAACTATTTACTATAGAGAGCAAAAATATGTCATATGTTTCAAATTTGTTCCCTTTTACTTCAGAACTATATGAGCTCAATTATGAATAAACTGTCTTTTATGATCAGCATGAATACTACCTTGCTACTAAAAAAAAAATAGTGTCAGAAAATAATGATTGAATATGACAAAGTACAATGGTAAAACAATTTAAAAGGAATGTTCAATGTTGTGAAATAAAACAATTTTCTTCATGGTAGACCATGTACATCATAGTAGACCGTGCTCTTTTCTCAGAATTGAAGTTTCTGGTATGCCAATATAACAACAATTTGTAGTATTCCCATTTTGATATGTAAATTATGAATCATGCTTCGCATTGCACACTAGTCATTCCACAGATGGAACCTAAACAAATTCTAACTAGCACATAAAAAACCCTAATGGAGAAAAGTTGTTCCATCCAAGTCAACTACTCTTACTATGCTGTTTTGGGGACGAAATTTATTTAGCTGTCTACCAGAACAGAACAGAACAAAGCACAATGATATCCAATTAGCTGCAGAACTCAGCAGGATTTCTTGATTAAAGCCTCTATATAAGAACCAAATTATCTTTGGACCTAAAATATTGTTGTAAGAAACTGTCATGAAAGCTTGACTGATTCATAGGAAACACAGTCCATATTAAAAGGAACAAATCCGCTTGTGTAAGAAACTCAAGAAAGAAAACTGAGCAATACTGCTTCAACATAAAAGATCAAAAAGATGAATGTGAAACCTTTGAAGAAGTATCACGGCTTCTCAAATGTGTAGTTTGCAAGTTCCTCCCCACCTGTTCTTGGAGTGTCATCGGGAGTTATGTTATTGCTGGGAGTAGTGGAAGAGGGAGCAAAGACTGCCACTGGACTGCCACGAGCATGCCGATTCCTTGCAATTGTAGTGCTTCTAGTGATCTTTGTCCGAGCCTTACGCCCCTGAGGCAACGCACGCACAACAGCGACGAGGTTCGTCAGTATACGAGACCATTACAAGCACATAGATTTATCAGTCCAGCCAAGAATAGTAACACGGGGTTAGAACTTTGTATACCTATGGCGCAAGATTATACTTTAAAGACGAGATTTTTTTTTTTAGAAAAGGGAAAGATTAAAACTCACCTTGCCCATGCACTTCTCTAGGTGAGGGGCAAACCTTCCGGCCGTGACGGGGCGACCACAGTTCATGCAATTGAAGGTCTCACTGGGGATGGCAGGATGAGTCTGGCCGAAGATGTCAGCCACATTTTTGCTATTGGACTCACTACTGCTGCCAAGATTCTCCATCCGGGCTTGAGCGGAGAGCCGCAACTCCTCCTCTTCCTCTTCCAGGTTGCGATCGAGGCCCAGCCTCGCTATCCGATGGCATTCCGATGCCATATCCACGACGATGGATTCGAGGAGATCATCGAAGCATCTCGAGGCACGCTGAAAAACCAAAATCGGCAGAATAAAATGAGATATTTAACAGAGGAATAGAACTATTCTAACCCCAGATTAACCACACAGATCTTGTGGATGTTTACAAGATTTGTATCAAAACCTGCTCAATGGTGACCGGAGATCGAGAAGGCGAGCTGACATCATTGAGGGCGGACATTCTTGGAATCAAGATGCTACTTCTATACTGGGAAAAAAAACAAAGACAATGAAGCGAGCTCAAATTTACAAGACGCGGAGGGGTTCTTACCTCGCAAGTGATTCGATCATGGGGAATGACTAAAATTTGAGCAAATCAGAAAGAAGTGGTAGCAATCATTCGGGATTCACCGACGACACGATCAAAGGCGGCATCTGTCGCGCACGGCATAAGAAATCGAGAACGCAGAGGTCGGAATTTAACGAGGAGAAGCGAATAAAAAGCACTTTCTCCTTCGGGGACGACGAAAGAAATAAAGATAGAGGCTGCAGAAAACAGCAAGGTTTTGAGAACCGGACCGGATATCGAACCGGTCGGAGCAAGGGTTCAGAGGTTCAGAGGTTCAACCGGTTTAACCGGGGGTCCAACCGGGATATAACCGGTATATAATAAAACATGTATTTATATAAATATATGAAACTAACAACTTATCCAACTACTTTTTTCAAGATTAGATCAACTAGGTTGAGCATATTTTAAAGAAAAATTCAAGTTTAAAAACATTGGATTCAAGAAATCTAGATACAAATTGAAGAATCGTATTAGAAGTTAAAACTATATCAGAATAGCATTTGTTCACCGATAAACACTTAAACAGGGGACACTAGTAAAGCATATGCAAAATTACACATCCAAATATGTCATATATTGCTGCCTTCATATGCCAGCACGATGACGCAACGAAGCTGGAGACGGGGCGAGGCTAGCGGCGGCGAGGCGAGGCTAGCGGAGGTAGGGCGGCGCGGCGAGGCTGGTAGAGGCAGGGTAACGCGGCGAGAGGCTAGCGGCGGTGACTCTCTTGCAAGCAAACAGCAGATTTGTTCATTTGGGACTTTGGGTGAAAGCAAATTAGGTTTTTGACATTTTATTTTTCAATTTTCATTTTCAGTAAGAAAGCAAAACTAAAAAGGGGGGGGGGGAAAAATCAAAAAATCAAAAATAAAATAAACCAAACCGGTTTGACCGGTTTTTCCGGTTCACCGGTTCCCGCCCGGTTCAGAACGGTTCTCATCCGGTTCTTGAGTAGCCAGTTTTCAGAGTCAACTCGGACCGGAAATCTGGCCGGTTCCCGGTTCAACCGGTCCGACCGGCCGGTCCGGTCCGGTTTTCAGAACACTGGAAAACAGGTTTCTGTTCCGATTTTTTTAAAACACACTCAAAGTTCGAGTATTTTTAAAAATAATATATATATATATATATATATATACATATACATATATATATATATATATATATATTACCTTTTAAAATTTTAAATTCTAAATATATTTTCTATATATATATATTACCTCTTAAAATTTTAAATTCTAAATATATTTTCAATAAGCCTCAATCACTTTTTCTAATAAAAAAATGACTCGGGGATTAAGAGGTGCATCAAAGTCAACCACACACATACAATATAAGATCCGCTCCATACCAAAATTATACATATTATAAAAAAAAATGATAAACCAGACAGCAGACAAATTGAATCTGAGATGATCGGTCCGACTCCACGGAAGTTTTACATTGGTCACCAGGATAAATCGGGAAGCGCTTGCGGTGGCCAGTCTAGAAGCCCAGCGTCCCAGGATTCGCGCCCCATTTGGAGAAAAAATTCCTACAAAATGTGCTGTAGCTGAGGATCGAATCGTGGATGTTTGGATTAACGACTAGTGACCTTACGCTGTACTATAGCCCCGAGGACAAAAAAAAAAAAAAAATACATATTATAGATGCCCCAGAGCATAGCGCAAACCCCTATAATACTCATCTCTATTTGATGATAAATAAACCTTTTGTGCCTTTGATCTTTCAGATATTTCACAAAGTCCAACATTGATTCCTTCAGGTGTCAATTGGACAATTACGCCCACAGTGGCTTGGATGAATACCTCGTATTTGAAAATTAACAATTTTTCTCGTCAATCCTCCAAGACTTGTAGAGTTGGCTACACAAATATGAAAAAAGATTCATACAAAAATACATATAACAAGCATATGTAAGGCGGAAAATATATATTATTACCTTCTAGAGAAGGATTCTGATCATTATATTGGAAATATTATGTATTCATCATCTGTATTACATGGCCATCTACAATATATATAATTTTGATATAATATAGATTTTATGTCATGCATCCTTGCGTGCCTAACTCTGAGACCTTTCTTATTAGCCTAAGTCATTTTTTTATTAAAAAAAGTAATTGAGGACTCACTGTATAATTATTTATTTATTTATTGAGACCTCAATATAGGATTATTTATTTATTTATTAAAAATATATTATAGGTATTTAGAGTTTAAAATTTAAAATTTAAGAATTAAGTTATAAAAAGTTTAAATTAATAAAAATTTTCTTTTAAATTCAGACTTCCCTTTTAGATTATTGAAGCTAAAAAAAAAATTAGATATTTATCGGTTATATTATATGTATTTAATGTTTAAAATTTAAATATTTTGTTATAATGAATTTAAGTTAATAAGATTTACAAAAGCACCTCTAAGACATCTCGAGTCGCATCGCAGACCGACGCACGATATATGATCGATTATATATCTTTTATCATAATATATATATATATATATATATATATATATATATATATAGATTAATTTTAAAATGTAAGAATTTTGACCTCCTCGATAAGTCGATCATTTGATAGAATCATATCTTTCATATGTATTAGTCATAATATTTAAATTAATAATTCTTGATTTATCACTGTGTTAATCCGGAATTTTTAGAGACGTTAGGACAAACGAATTGTCTTTTGAACCTCATTTAGGAGAGCCCACCACTTGCCGGATGCGTCCCGTACAGGAGAATTTTAAATTGAATAATTCCCCTTAAATCTACAGTTAGATTAAAATCCGGATTAATCCGGCGGCCGAAAATGGTCCCTTGACTATGGGACTATGCTGCCGCATAGAAACAGCGTATCCGCGACCAAAGTCGGTGGTCCGGCTACGTATCCCGAAGCATGACACCGAACCAAGACAAAAGCGGTCCATGGGCTACTTCCAGACCACACCTCTATTTATACTCCCATCAATCCCTTCTACTTGTATCTCTCCCATCCCATCGCAGGCGACAGCCAGATCCATACATGGAGGAAGACAGCATCGATTCCAGCGAGAGCTTCATCTTCCTCTCCCTCTCATCCAAAGGAGAGCAGCAGGAGCTGAAGCAAGAAGACAGCCGTGGAGAAGAGAAAGAAGCTGCGGAGCAGAACGACGTTCGTCCCAAAGACAAAGAAGAAGATGAAGAGGCAGCGGAGGAGTCATCTGCGGGAATCATGAGCCGACTGATTTCAAACTTAAGCATCTCAGTTCCAGGTCTATCTGCTGGGGATCACGAGCCTGAGAAAGAACAGAGCAAGGAAGAGAAGGATTCAGCCAGTGCCGGGCTTATCACCCATCTCCTGCCCAAGTTGCCTGTTGCTTTACCAGGTCACTCTACTTTGATCCATTTTGTTCTTTGAGAAGAGATTTCATGGTTTTTTTCGCTCCATTTTAAGGTTAATGTTTCTTGGATTTCATCTTTGATGTTTGATTATAAGCAGGTGAACAATCTCCAACAGCAGATGAAGCTTTTCTTCTCATCTCCATCATAGAAGATTAGCACTAGAACAAGATGGAGTCATGGAGGAGAATCTGTAAAATTTTTGATATGGGATATTTGAAATGTAAAATTTTGGAATGTGAAAATTCGATGTAACTTTTTAATTTGCCTAACAAATTACTGACTAGTTTGTATCGAAACCGAGGCCCTGGACGACTATTGATTATTCAATTCAATTGGATTAAAGAAAATAAATTGACGAACAAACCCAGGGACGTCTCGTAGATATTTAAGAGCAAATAGTTCAGAAATGCCAACTATTTCAAGACATTTCTTGGCAATGTAATAGACCAGCAAACCAGAGCACTGAAGAATGATTACGCGAGAGCTTAATGATTATATAAATACATTCTTGAACAAATTGGCCGCCAGAATTTCATCTTGCACCATGCCATTTAGTTTATAAGTGGGCAAATTCGAAATTGGAAGAGATATTAACACTTAAGAATTAAGATTAGAGCAACACTGCAAACCCTTGAGCGATTAGCTCCGCTGCCAAAACATTATTAGCAATTTCCATCTTCTGTCCCTAAACTTCAGCGATTTGGAACATATAACCTAGCACAAGAAAAAGATTATCGCACCGACTGGATTACAGAGCATCGATAAAATGGATAGAAAGGAAACAAAGGAAGCATCTTACGTTGATTGGTTAGCCAGAAAACCCAAGATTCACGCTCAATCATGTCCAACTATATATAGAATTCTCTCCTTCAGCCCCTGAACGATCTGCTCAAAGTCAAAGCGTCAGGAATTTTTCTTGAGATCATAAAAGAATACAAAACTTAATCATCTTTCCCAAACATACTGTGGAAGATAAGTTTGCCCAGCCCTGAGCAAATGTTGCATCTGCCTTCAGATGACAATTACTAGGAAGATTATAACATGTAGAAAAGGTAGAGTTTTCAGTTGCCTCTGCAACCCAAAGATGATTTGATTGGTCTCTTGCTCGCTTGACCAGATTAAAAAAACCAACCTACAAGAAATGGTGCAAGGTTAAACTACTGTTTTAAGCAGTAGTTAACATCATAAATAAGGTCTAAACACATTTGCTTCACCTTTCCAAACTACATTATCAGCTCATAACAAATACAAGATTCAACTTAGTTCATGATACATTCAAAATAACAAGAGGAAAAAAATTGATAACTCATAGTATGAGCTACCTGTAAGTTTAACTAATTCTGATAGAAGATCAGAGTACAGTTAACTGGATAGCAGACGTGGAATGAATCAGATTGAATAACTGATTAACATAAAAATGTGATAACTTACTACCGTTCCCTCATGGTGGTGACTGAATAATGAAGACGAATCATTGCCTGTAAATGGAGAGTGGAAACTGACAGCGAGTAGACAATCATGGTGCTCTTGATATTGTACTGTTGAGTTGCATGCGCATCCATCTGAAACAAAAACCCACTGTTTCTTCCGACGCCCGGATATGCAAACATCTCCGACATGTAGGATTACTGCTGCAATATCAAATTCACTAAAACAAGCAACAAAATCAACTCAGGTATGGACCTAAAATTAAAGGTCTAATGCATAATGAAATGTGTTATTGATCACTTTTGTATTTTTAAAATTGTTATTTTCATGTAGTTAGAATGAATTGAGTGCCAAATAATTGTACATTGTTTTGCACAATTTGAGTGGAGCGTTATTGATGCGTAGTTCATTATTGTGCAATGTTTTATTTTAATATTTGCCAGAAAAAAGATTAATACAAATAAATTATGAAAAAGACGATTGATCTACCTTGCTAGAGGGATGCTACCCAAATTTGACAACTTGATGGATTTGCGAGGTTTAAAGAAAGGCCTGCAGGAAAATAGACGGAGTTACAAATTTACAAGAATACTTTCCATTAGACCAAAGAATATATGGCATTTGCTTACTCATATTTCTTGGCCTCTGTTAAAGGCAAACTCTTCCATGCTGTAGAAGATCCACCACCTTGTAGATAAAGAACGTTCATACCAAAGCTCATTGGCAAAAGTCCTGCAACATCATATATTCTTCCTTCTACAAGATCAACCTTCTGTTAGGCATCACCAGAAACAAGACATGCTTGTATTAGTTCTCTAAGAAGGCAAATCTCAGATAGTTTAAAATTTAAAAGACTGAAGATATAGCAGGATCAGTGTTTTAGAAAGCAACTTAGATGTGACCACATACCATACAGCATCTGCAGTCCTTACACAGCTGGCTTCGATACTCATGACCAAGCAGCCAATGAGTATCGAAGCCAGTATCATTCTTGTGATTGTGAAACACTTTAACAAAGTAAGATTTTGATGTGGTGGCATGTTATATTCATAAACACTTGTCTAGCAAAAATTGTCATCATTACCTGATCCTCAGTTGGATTCCATATTGTTATCAGACCTTCCCTGAACTTTCCTTTTTTGCAGGAGTGTTTACTAGTTAAACCTGCCACTTTAACTCTCATGAAGGCTGTGACATCTCTTGAACAAAGACCGGCATCCTTTAATGTTTTCTCAATCTTCTTTTCCATGTCTGATTGCCTAATCTCCTGAAAGCAAATCATCCTTCTTCATTACATTTTTCAGATCAAGCCAATTTGATATGAAACATGGCAAACACACATTTTGCTTTGTCTGATAAGCTGAGAAAGAAATTAGTTGCTGTGGAGTCATATCTGCCATCAGGACTTCAGGCTCAGCAGTTGTCTCAAGTATTTTGTAGAGTTTTGCCCCTTCATCATTGCTGTCTACATCAGCAACCACATCTATTTGCTCAGCCAAAACAGCCTCTGCAATGTTACATCTCCTGCAGCGGAAAGAAAGGATTAAAGTGGCAACAATTATAAGTGAAAAACCTGTAACCAATATCCTAAGGTTAATACAGATACAAGAGAAATAAGTAAAGTGATAAAATCCAACTGAGCGATGTGAATAATGTTTTCAACAAACTTCAAGGATCAATTCCCTTAGCCTTAAAAAATGCATTAGGTGAAACTTGAGGCAAGTTTAAAGATCAAAAACAATGCCCAAGCATGCACCTCCAAAAGAAATCCATTTCGATGCTCTTCATTCTTTATTTAATTTTACTTCTTTTTGTTCTATTCAAATGTAATTTATGAAATTCTCTTTGTGCATGCATATATCTTATCTTTTGTTAAACGGGGCCATGCATAAGACTAGTATCTCACCCACGCATTTAAGCAGATGATGATTGTTCATTTAGAGTAATGTGTGGAATGAGTACTTGTGGGAACTCCTTTATATACCATGTATAAAGGATGTAATTTCCTGCCACAAAATCTGGGAGTGTTTTGAGCAAAATTGTGTAACTTAGAGCAGCTTAGAGGCAGTAAAGATACAATCCTGCTCTTTGCTGATCCGTAAGGCAGTCTTTGGAACTAGAACTGAAGCGCAAAAGCACATTATACATGAATTATTAGTGTCCATTAGCTGGTGCCACTTTTTTCCATACATAAATAGTAACAAAGAAGTGAAGGAGCCATTCAACAAAATATTATTGAACCATTTAGAGAAACTAAAATGCAGATAAAACCTGCTCTTTGCAAATTCATAAGGCAGTCTTCGGAACTAGAACTGAAGTGCAAAAGCACACATGAATTTTTAGTGTCCATTAGCTGTTGCCACTTCTTCCCATACATAAATGGTAAACAAAAAATTGAAAGGACCATTCCACAATATATTATTGAACCATCTAATTATCAACGTAGTCTTCTTTCATCTTGTATCCTTTTTAGGCATGTCAGGCAAAGGAGAAAAGTAAATACTAACTGATCTCTGCTATAAGTGTTACTAAGATTCAATAGTACCGCTGATCGTATTGCTGAAGTGCCTTCCTTTCCAACCTTTCCGATCTTACAATATACCCACCATCAGAAAATCTGAGAAAAATTTAACAAATTTTATAACTCAGACAAACAGTGCTTATAAGCATATTCCAGTAGACAGTTAAATTTGGGTTCACCTCTCCTTATATAGAAGAGGGTAAACCCTTGTAATTCCGACCAATGTTCGAGGAACTCTACCACCACCAATTTTAATACAATTGAAAGACAAAGGAGCGCCACGACAATTGCCTAGATATTTCATGAATAAGAAAGTAAATAAGTGTAACAAGTGTAAGCAGAATATAATTAGCAAATCACTTCAAGATAAATATTAACGAAGTTATCAAAATAATTGCTTACAAAATCCTAACTTCTCAGCCCAATCCGCTCTGTAGGTCCCATTTATGTCCATTAGCAGATGAACAGTCTTTGAAGCCTAGAAAAAACAAGTTGATAAGAAGATACGAAATGTTATCGGGAAATGATTTTACTTGGCACAGCATCAAAAATTGACCTCAAGAGATGAAACAGGTCCAACCCAACCAAATAAACCAGCACCCCATATCTGCAATGCAATGGTTTGAAACAAAAATGATAGTTAAATATCTGGAAAGAAAGATGCATTACTGGGCTATTAATAGTTAAGGATTACTTCATACCCGAAGTTTTTGGCCAACAAACAACTTTCCAGTGAAAATTTGTTTTGACAGCTGGACATCTAGCAAAGCATACAAAGAATACCTGAAAAAAGAAGCCTGAAGTCTTAAACGTCATGCATAACTTGATTTATCCATTTTTTAGGAATACGAGGTAGTTCACCATCCATCAGTAAGCTCTATTTTGGCATCATAAGTACTTCTCTCTAATGTTGAGCTACTGTTGTTACTTTGTTTAGTAACCTCAGACCCAGAATTTTTGTCATGGGTCTTTGATATTTCTGGCTGACCAGAACAGATTGCTGAAACACATAGAATCATCATAGATGAAGGTGATGCATCTCCGTCTAAAATTCTTTTAATGGCTGATCTATGACCATGGTTGAATTCCCTCTCATACCTAACACAGACAGAATCAAATATACGAAAACTGCATATTATCAATAGAAGAAAGAGAGTAAATTACAAACCTATATTTCAATTCCTCAAGAACATTGGAAACTGTAAAAAACTTGTTTTTAATTTGATTATGATACCATCTCTCATAACATGCAAGCTTCCAAACAATCCATCTGTAATGATTTGCAACCCACCTAATTGATATACAACAAGAGAGACAAGATTAATTATAATAACAGCATAAAACATGAAACTCTTAAAATAATAATTGCAATGTAAAAAAACTGTGGTGCATATAAGCAACAACATAGAATAGAACAGCAAAAACAGAAAAGACAATTCAGCATATGATTTACTCCTATAATAAAAACAGATGAGAAGTAAGAGTTTTTTTATTCATGCCTCAAACACTAAACTTGGCAATGTTTATAGTCTCCAATTCTATGATATTACAGAAAATAACAATATGAGACTAAGCGCTTTTTCCCAGATTTCTAAAATTGAACTTCAAAATGGAGCATGTTCTAAAAAATTTTCACATGCTTGATAGAGGTATCAGATGCCCACTCACAGTGTCAACACTGAAGTATCAGTGTCCGCAGCCGCGAGCGCTTCCCGATTTACCCTAGCGGCAGGTGGGAAACTTTCGTGGGGTCGGGCCGGTCGCCCACGTTACCCAACCTGGTTAATCATTTTTTTTTTAAACTGAAGTATCAGTGTCTGATACATATATGGAAGGCGTAAATGAAGAGTTCAAATGAGAAGAAGGAACCAAAACTAGACAAAATTTGACAACCTAAATATCTGTACATTGGCAGTTCAAAACTGGGATCATAGACATCCTGATGAATTATAGCTAGTCAATCACACTTGACACAAGGAGTAATCTGTATTCTTGAAATAATAGCCTAATGATATTTGTTTTCTTTTAACATATTTTTTATTTACATATAGATTCCATTATAATCTATTGATCACACTCAATCTGTCTAGCAACATTGCCAACACAGGAGAACAGGGAATATATGCACAAAGGGTGCTTGGAAGTGGTGCAGTGATGAAGGACAATTTCGCCTTTAGCCAAATAGTTGGATCAGTTGTGCCACTGGCGTTTCTCTCTTGTTCCACTGCTGGTGACTCCTGGTTTCCTTTTTCAAATTCAATTCAGGAACTTCTGTTAAGATTGTTAAGATTGAACAGCAGGTATGCCCTTGTGCTGTTGCCCTTGAGACCGAATCACATTTTGGATGGCCACTCTATTCATGGTAGTCTATCTCATGCAGCCACAACCAAGCTTAAAAAAACCATAGTTGTGGTTGTATTTCATTGTCATTTTGCCAAGTATGTTTGAGGCAGTAGGAGAAATTTCTGACCAAACCCCGTAGTTATAGGATCTCATTGTAGATGGTCATATTTTAGTTGTTCATTAGTGTCCCTAGTTTTAATTTAATTTTACTTTGCAACCTTCTGTTTGTGCTGAGTAACCTCTCTATTGTATAGACGGATTGACCTTAGTTGTATGACAGAGTGATGCCATATGAACAATCAATAGCCCAATAAAATAGCAGTGCTATAAAATGTAAATGTTAAATACATAAGAAGTCATACTGGACCATTCAAAAAGAATAATTCATTGGTATGTAGTCTACATTAGATGTCATTGTTAATGATAACATTAATAAGCATCTGATTTTTGTTGAATACAAACCCAAATGAATGGCAAAATACAAACTTCACTGAGCTAAAATGGGTCATTATCAGTTATATCCAAAGAATGAAGCTGAGTGGGTCGAATGAGATCATGTAAATAAATTCATTTTTTAGAAAAATATCAAACAATCTTGGTCAGTTCTTTGTTGTTACACCAAACAATATTACTAATTAACTACAAATCTACAATGTCAATTGGATAACAGAAAAACAAAACTATTCAGTTAGAATCATCACACAAAATTTCAAACATTTTTAAACATATACTTAAACAGGAGAACAAGATGTTTGTGGAATCCATGATGACAAGAAAGAAATACAAGCTCCAAGAAACAGTTAGGCGCACTCTTTTGTTGCATTAGATAATGATGCGCCAGATTGAAGAAGCATATCCTGAAAAGCTTCTATGCCAATCCCATCATGACTGGATGCATCTTGAAACTTGTAGTTCAGTGCATTATCTGCATTCATGCTGCTGACTCCAGAAGATAGGGATCCCAACTAGGTTTAAGCATTATTCAAACACAAATGAGTTTTTTTTCTGACAGATGACATCAAAAACAAGAGATGAACAGGAAGGTCAGTGTTCATACCAAATGTTGATGACTTAGAGTACCACCAAAGAAGTCTTTAATATTCTTTCTTTTGTGACGTGGGTAATAAGTAGAGATCTGACTATGGCAGTTACTTTGTGTTGGCAGTTTGGAGAAACCTACAAAATTTACTACCCTTAAATGTCTTGATCCAAAAGATAGCATAAGGACTATTGGTTCTTACATATTCCACTCATTTACCAGTAGCCAAAGAAGTATTCTTCAAGGGAGTTGCAAACCTATATGATGAATAGCATGACATGTTAGTTTTTTATGAGAAAGCATGACATAATATGTAAGATATGGCAAAAGCATAATATTTTTTTCTTGAAAAACATGGGAATGCATAGGATATAGAAAGGTAAATTTCAGGAGCTGAACAGACCTAGAATTTCGTGGCCGTTTAAATGGAGAGGCAGAACTCATTTTTCCAGATTGCAGCTTTCCGCTACTAAATCTATTGTTTGATATCTCAACCAAAGGTCCATGCACAGGATTGTCATCCATCGCAATGGAGTTATTAGATAAATGGAAGTTATTTTTTTCAGGCTTTTGATTGATATAAGGTTTCTTGCCAGAATGATCATTTCCAAATGATAATTTTCTGTCAATTCCCTGGTCTAGCACATGACCTTCAGATTTAACTTTCCAGGTGGGAGATGATGGTTGCTTTCTCTTGGAGATAGAAGATGGGGTTCTGGAGACAGGTTTGCTTATTGATTTTAAGTGAGAAGAAGGATAATAGATGTTCTCCTTGTTACAGAAAGATACACTATGATTATTGCTGTTTCCCGAATTGGAGGACAAACGCTGATTCAGTCTGCTGTTCTCCAAAGTTGCAATATCTGAGTTCCCAAGAAGGTTCCTTGCACGATTTAGCGCATCATTGGAAATTGAAATATACCTTCCGCCAGCTGTTTGGAACTTAACTGGTGACTGAGTAAAATTAGAACAATCTATTTTATCTGCCAGGGTCATTTGTAATTGGCCACTATTTAAATGACTTCCTGCTGAGCAATAACCTTTTATAAAATTATCTGGACTTCTTTCAACTAATCTAACATTGGAAGGATCAATCATGTGTGTGCTAGTAGTGACACAACTATTGTTCCGAGAAGAAATTCCATTTGAACTTTCACCCTTGATGATCTTCATAGAATCTTGATTTTGTGCACTTTCAAAACCTTTTAAGGCAAAAATTTTGTCATCTTCCTCCAAGCCCAATAAAGTAGTTGCCCTTGCGAGACCACAAGAAGATACATTTACAGTTCTACCCAAACTTGTCTGGAACATGGAATTGAAGAAAGTCCTGTTACCTTGCTCGTGTAATTGTTCTGCAATTTGAAGATATTACAATGTCTCAAACAAACTACAAAGTATTTGGGAAAAAAAAATTATAGCAAAAGAAAATCTAAAACAACAAAATGCCATGAAAGCACTCGATGTGTTTACCTAAAAAAGAAAAGTTGGAGCATCATTTGCAATTAGTATCGGTACAAATTTCTAGTCATGTATTCATGTATGGTTGGTTGGAATTATGATGTGAGTTTATGTTATTGAATATTTTGTATGAACTACATGCATTTGCTCCAACTATTTTGGATGATTTCAAATCAGTACTGATACTGATTTCTACTAAAGAAAGAAGGTTGTACTGTGTTTCTCTAACAGGATGCAATAACATTTCTACTGATAACAATGTGAAACAAAGAAAACCAACGCATTCTGTGGATTTCCATGTATAACACGATGCATATTAAAACAGAATGTTCTTATTTTTATTTGTACAACTATGTATATAATTCAGTGCAAAAGAAACATCGGCTATCGTGAGCAATTCTGCAACAAAATTTAGAACTGAAGCATCTATAGTGCATAGCAAGTAAACGATGATAATAGTATATTATCAAATTGTTTACATAAAGAATAAACAGTCTTTTTGATTGAGATGAATCAAGGATAACAGTTTTCCGTATCAAATAAGGAAAACATGAGTATCAAGTT
Source organism: Boesenbergia rotunda (assembly GCA_024364735.1). NCBI lineage: Eukaryota > Viridiplantae > Streptophyta > Magnoliopsida > Zingiberales > Zingiberaceae > Boesenbergia > Boesenbergia rotunda. The sequence continues at coordinate 203,689 of JAGFNQ010007256.1, read as the reverse complement.
AATTCTACAAGATTGTAGGGTATTTAGTAAAAAGTACAACATCAGACCAGAAGTCTAGGGCAGAATAGAAAATCAATTAAATGGCAGTTGAGAGAACCGGATTAAACTAACATGAGAGATGTTTTTCCTTAAGACAATAAGATTCAGCTTGCCTTCACGTTTTATTTCTCTAAAATTAGAATTCATTAAATAGCTTTATTATTTGATATAACTTAACCAGAATTGTACTAATGCAATATTGTATACAACCTTTAAGGAATTGATTCAATACTATAGGGCACGGGCACCAACATGCAAACATGATCAGGTGATTCGGTTCCGTGCCATATGTTCAAACAAAATTAAACAAAGAAGAAAGCAACTTTACCATCATTCACATCCTTTCCTTCAAGAATGGCTGCTGCTTTCCTAATTGAAGAATCTTTTATGGTGACTGACTTCCCAGATGCAGTACAAAAGATCGGTAAGGTACTATCTCTAATACAATTATTTGAATGTGCTTCATTACCTAAGAGAAACAAACAGATTAACTGACAAAAATCAAGTTTTTTTTTCACACGAGAAAGAGATTATCCAAATACAAGTGAACTAAAAATGTCTTTTCCATTCGTGATAATGCATGTGAACAATCTTAGTATTTATAGTAAATATTAAACCAAATACAATGGCAAATAAAGGGTCTATAGTGTAGGAAGCATTATCTTCAAAATTCTAACCCATCTTCTACTAGCAGAGGAAGCTAGCAGTAAAGAGAATTTAGATTTGCGCTACACCAAATCCAAGGCTCAAAGTGGATGTGGAAGAAGGTGCCTCGATGCTCAAGCAAAGGCAATACTACATCCACACACAGATTGTGCAAGGATCACAATGGAAAAGACTGAATGTCTCTTGCACAAGATCAATAAGTGTCACATGAAATGTACTGATGGAGAAAACATTGAATCAATGGAAGGGTACAAGAGGGAACTGAAGCACAGGAGAGGGCATGATAGCTCATCATTGGGGTCTCTCTCTTCAGTTCCTTTATCTGGTAGTTGCTAGTGTTTCCTTGCCCGAAGATTCACTCTTTGGGTCAAGCAAGGTTTCAGTCGTTCCCTTCCCATGGTGCCGTGGTGCCTCCATTCTTATGTTAAATCTTTCCTCAGAAGGTTAGGGCACAAGCTTCAACATGTTGCTTGTTTAATACTGATTGGAGTGGAGTTCCTTTCTTGCCCGGGTATCAGACTACAGGTAGACATCCGCTTTACTAGGAACTCTTGGTCAACTTATTTTCTACTTTAATAAATTCAATGAAATCAAAGAGCAACTTCTGCTTCTCGGACTCGGTTCAGAAAGAGACTTGCTACAGCATCAAAGCAAACGAGATGGAACAGGAATTTGGGAAAAGGAGAAGGCCCAGAGCACAATAGCATGCAACAGAGTCCATAGGGAAAAGGTGTCCATGGCAAGTAAATTAATGAGGAATAGATATCATGGTGTCTCTTTACTGGGAAATTATTAGTGTATGATATCTCTAGATAATCTCGTATACCTGTGTTTATTAAGAAATTTTGACTTTTAGGGTTGATCCTGTATCTAAGAGGGAGCACCTGGGGTAGGGTCAGCCTATTTCTACACATAACATTGTTTCCTATAAATGTTTCATTGACATAGTTGTCTACTTTCAAGTGACTTTTTTCTCTATATGTTCGTCAACGACATGCAACAATGGAGAAAATCAACTTACCCTCCATTATGTGATGTCCTTCCTTACAAGCTGCTGCCTTCTTGCTTGAAGATTCTCTTAGAGCAAGTGACTTCCCAGATCCAGTATAAAGCAATTGGAAGTCGTTGTCTTTATTGCCAACCTCCGAATGAGCTTCATTGCCTAACAAGCATGCTATAGAGTAAACTGAATCTATTTAGATTCTTTGCTGATGAGACAAAAGAGAAAAATTGCTAAATTTTCAGGTTAGCTAAATATTTCACTCAGTTTTGAGTATATTACTTCACCTCTGTTATTACTGTCAGCTTGACCGAGAACGGACCTAGCTCTATTCATCGAACTGTCATTCACGAAAACCGATCTTCCTGAAGCCGTACGAAAAATCGGTAACCCACCTCCGACTGCATGGCCATCCTCAACACCTACCGGAATCCGCGTATGAGCTGAGATTTGGAAAGAAAAGTCAAACCGAAACGGATTGATAGACAGACAACCAGAAAGAAAGCAGGAAACCGAAATCATGTTTTGGCCTGGCGTGAGAGGAGTTACCTAGGATCAAGAGATCTGCCAACGAAGGAAGGCGAGTGCCGCGGTCGCTGTCGTCGACGCCAGCTAAGGGTCTTGGAGGCGGAGCTGGTGGGGAGGAAGGTAACACGGAGGCGGATGCGACAGCCCAATGGTAGTGACCATCGGCAGTGGGGCGAATCTCCCAAGTCGGGAGCTCGGTCGGCAGCGGCATTAGGCGTTAGGGCTTCCTCTGTCGAAGGATGATAATTTTGGAGATTCAGGAGGCGGGAAACGGTGGAACAAGCGCCATTAATTTCGACCTACCAAAAGCAGATTTAATTCCCTTTCTTCTGTTTTTTTTCTCCCAAAAAGTATATATTTTTATTAAAAATAATTTTGAAACTATTTATCAGCTTTTTCTAAAATTGAGGCCGCTCAACACGTTTTGTTTCAATATTTTATTGTTAAAATTTTTTTCCCCATTAATCGAGTAAAATAAGTAGTTTAACCTGGCGGCATTCTTAACAATAGATTAAAAATATTTTTTTTATATATTTTAACATTAACAAAATATTTATAGATATTTTAAAATCTATTCAATATTAAAAATATTTTTTAAATATCATTTATACATATCTCACCTTTTATAAACCTTCTATCGTTAAAATTTTTCAAAAAAAACATATAATTACACCAATGCATCAATGAAGTAAAATGATGACCAAACAATTTAAATTAAAATTTCATCTACTCATTTAAAAACGGACTGAATGGCAGAACAAATCCTCTATCTCCCCAATGGCTCCCTATCCCCGTATCCTAACTCATTGACCATAATCGACGAGTCCTCCGATCGTCGATCGAATACCACCGACGACCTCCAACCGTCACCCCGAACAAAATTATATCCTAGGGACACGGTGAACACGTCGGGAATCGCCGCAATTGCAATCTCGCCGAATTCACCGTCGAATCCGGCGAAATCGCAATTGCGACGATCTCGACCGATTCACTATTCTTGCAGTATATCATTTGATTTGGGACGACAATTGAAGACTAATGATGATGCCCGATCGATGATCGGAGGACTCACCGGCCATCGCCGGCGAGTCGGAGACATGATTTACGGTCCAAGCACATGATTTACGGTCCAGACGAACTAAACTGTAACAGGATTGGATTGAGAAGGTAGGAAATTTTCAAGGTGAAATCCAGAATTAAAAATTTTATTAGGATTCTTTTAAAAAAATATTTATTTAAGAAATATCAAATACAATGAATTATAAGATTTTTTATTGGCATATTTAATCCGCAATTCATATGTAGGTGAGACGATTCGCCCATCTCAATACTCCAGCCAAACTCATCCAGGACCAACACGAAAAAAATAAATTACTAAGACTACTAACCCGAATGCTATAGCTAGCACGTGAAGAAGATGGTCACACTGACTTTATCGAATTTTAACTCTCAGACCTCAAAGTAATAATATCACACACATTAATTATCAATCCATCCCGTACCTACATTTCATAAGGACTAGCACTCCGTATATAGCTCTACATATTCAGTGGGGATCCGCAGTCCATATATAACTCTACATGAAACAAGAGGAGAGATCTTTGAACCACAAAATTCATTTGTGTTAGCGTTGATGAAAATACTACAAAAGCACCTTAAAATATCGTAATAAGCACAACAAAACAAATTGTCCTAGAAACGACTAGAAGACCTTGTTCTTCAAAATTGCAATAAGTTCTTACGTCCAAAAACTAAAATCTCTAAGAACAAAAAATACAAAATAAATGAAAGAGAAATCAAATCTGGCCATTCTCCCTGAACAATGTCGATGAGCATTATAGAGAAAGTAGGTCACCACTTCGAACTTAAAACTAGAAGAAATCTTGAAGCGTTAATGATTTCAGGTGAAACTCTAGTAGTTCCTCGGGGCACTTGTTAGCTGAATAAGCACCAAGTATGATGCTTTCAATCAACTGTATAAAGTGCTCTAATCAACTAATCATTCAACATCCGAACGTGTGATACTCGACTGAATAAAGCCTCCGATTGAATTCTTCTACTCAGCTGCCTAATCGACTAAAACAAAAATATTAGGCTTCCTGGAGCCTGAAGCCAATCAACTTCCACCAAACTCAAATCCTGAAATTTGAAATCCGACTCCCTATAAATCATAGGCAATCAATCCACTTAAAAAATCGTAAGTTCACTGGTTGTTCAAAATGACCAAACTAATTTCTGAAGCAGAATCAATAGTCTGTTGTTCATCAAACGAACCAGGTAGCAACAAACAAATCCCAATCTATATCGAGATTGATGCAAACAGGAGTTTCGAAATGGGCATGGTCAATGAGAACCAGAAAAGTGAGCATTGTCCTGCATACAAAAAGAGATCTAAGCATATTAACTGAAATAAACATGCATATGTTAATAACGTAGGGTTTCTGAATAAAAATGAATATTCGTAGGACATGAGATCAAGTCTATAAACAAGTTTTTCAGAAGATATTTTCCTTCTGTTACACAGTACATATATTATTTTCTACCGTGTCGGAAATTCAAAGTATCAAAATGATAAAAAAGACTTTTATAGGCAAAGAGAGGCAGCACAGCAAATTTTAGGCATAGGCCAAACATTTACTTCTGCAAAAATGCTACTATTACATCGTCAAGCAAACATTCCTTGGTTGTGGAATATCAGGCTTCAAATTTTATCGAATGTAAACGAAAATGAAATGGTAGAAAAACTTATCAATGAGGTTTGCATGGAAAGACAAAGCTAAGGTGACATATAATAAGCAATAGCAACTCATATTCTTAGAAAATGTTTTCTAGATGAACTTGCAAGTAGTCTAATAAACTGAAGAAAAAGTCCAGTTGTCTAAATTTCAAGATATTGAAGGAGATTGCTACTGGTCTGGTTTGCTACTACATTATTGTGCTCAGAGTAAAAAATAAAGCAATATATTGTAAAACACAGTCAATATCAAACACAACTTCACTAATGAAATCACCAACTCCATCCAAACTAGTGTGTGCCCAGGTCCATGATACATTGTTTTGCATTTTTGATTCTCTTCACATATATCACACACACAAGTAAATCCACATAATAGTTCCTAGTCAATAATTACATTACCTATCAACACAAAAGAGCAGTCCACCTAAAACAATTTGCAGAAGTCATGTAGAGGATGGAGATACTCACAATAACTTTCCTTGTTCAAATCTGAGTCACCACTGATCATGATTTAACCACAATATTCTCCGCGTCAGACTCTGAGTCACTAGCACCGTAACCTAAGAAAAGCAACATTTTATTGGTTTAGACATAAGATCTTCATACATGTTTGCTCTTAGAAGCAGAAAGAAGAAGAAACCTGGATGCTTATCGCTAAACTTCCAAGCTGATGAGCGATACTTTGATGCTTTTGTGATCCATGCATTTGCCTGAAAAGTGCAATTCATATAAGGGAGCTATGAAGAAAACAAAATGGAGATACACAATATATCATGTAGTTACAAATAATTAAACTTCTTGTAGAATCTCTATCAATATATCAATCTTATGCTGTCTCAGTAAAAATATATATGCATGAAGCCAGTGAGTAAGGTAATTAATTTCTAGTTCAGTACAATCTTAGAAAATTATATATATATATATATATATATGCACGTCATGTTAATCCAAGGCCTCCTAAGTATCAATTTTTTGGTGGTCCTAAATATTTGCACAGATAATTTGATAGGTGACTTAGTCTCCATCTATATGTGGGATCCACGTGAAATTCACATGAATTCCAGGATAAACATGACCTATAAATTCATTACTAGCACGATATCTACGAAAAAATATCTATCCATAAATTCAACCTGAACACGGTAATAGAAATGCACATAAACATGAAATTAACTGTATAAGATTCAGTGAACTGTAATGTAAAGTTGCCTAACGCATCTAACAAAATTTAACAGTCTGCTATATGTTCTCTGTCAGGGAATTGCACTGCAACATCCCAGCATTCCCTCATTCCTTGTAGGCACTCAATACCTCAAACATCAGTCTGGAACTCATAGCAACAAATAACAACGTAAAAAAAAAAAAAATCAAAGGTTTAGCATTTTCAAACTGGTGCTGAGTGAACAAATGAGCGAAATTTTTATTGTTTTTAATAAAGAAATAGTTATTATTGATCCTGTCGGCAAGAGGAGAGGGGTCTCGCTAGGGCAACGCTGCAGGACGGATGGGTCGTAGGGGGACGCGTGGTTAGACCAAAGGTCCGAGTGTGGGTCGAATGCCTCTGAGTCTGAACGAGGTCAGCTACGTTGGAGGAGCAAGGAGGTAGCAATCCTACATGAGCCAATCCCCTCTTCAGAGCTTCAAGCGATCCTTATATAGGGTGGGAGGTTCCCTGTCCTGTCTTTGCCATCTTCTCTCATAAATACTCAATCTGTTAGCAGCTTTAGTCTGCCCAAGGACCAGATTGAGCTGTCAAATGGTCATTCACCTATCTCTCTCGTCAACCTGCTTTCGGCATGAATGCTTGATGTATGGGAGAGAGTGCTTACGACAAATATCCCTTCCTCATAATAAGGGGATTTTGTATATCTATTCGTACCTGACTGGGTCTAATTGTCATTAAATGGTTATGATTGCAGACTTATCTTCACCCTACTTAGCTTCATAACCCCATATCGTCCGGTCGGTCGGGGGGGCTGGCCTGGTCGATCGTCTGAGGGGGCCCGACCACCTGACATTCGATCGTTCTTGGATGGGGCGAGCCATTCCTAGGTGGAGTAAGCCGTTCTCGGTGCCCGACCATCCGGTCGGCCGAGGGGTACGTCCGATCAGCGTTCAGCCACAAGAGCATAAGATGGCTTCTTGAGTGCCTAGTGAGCTGATGCCCGACCGTCTGGTCGACCGAGGGGTACGTCCGATCCGCGTTCAGCCACCAGAGCATAAGATAGCTTCTTGAGTGCCTGGTGAGCTGTCCTCGGTGCCCGACCGTCCGATCGGTGCCTGGTGAGCCACTCTCGGTGCCTACCCATCCGGTCGGCCAAGAGGTGTGACCGACCAGCGCTTGATCACCGAGACAGGTGAGCCTCAGGGTGCTTAATCAAATGAAAAGGCCGCCCGGGCGATCTTCGGGTTACATTTGATCCTGACCCCCTCTGCGTGCCCACTTTAGGCCATACTATCGGACCGGGCGATCCTACCCGACCGGATCAATTATATTAATCAATTATAACATTAGCTGACACTTACCTGATTGCCGACTAAGATTAATCGTAGTGGTGTGCTACAAATTACCAAGACTCGGTGAGGAAACCCACTTGACTGTATTTGATCATAACATTTGGTGAAGGAAATTGATTGACTGTGCCTGGTAGAATTTTGTCTAACACCAGGATGATCCCCCTTTATTTAAGAGGAGCTCACCAGTATTGGCATGAGAATACTACCACTGCTTTCTTCATTTACTCTCTGTTCTACTTTTTCTCATTATTCCAGCATGTAAAGAGTGTAAACTATATTTCTTACTGGTAGAAGGAACATCTCAGCTTGAGATGTAGGATCAAATAAAATCCACTCGCGTACAACATGTTGGCTTGGACAAACATCGGTTTCCTTCTTTGTTTCCCCTCATTTCAAATGACTACTACTCTTAATAATTTCTTTATCAGAATCACGAAGTGTAAAAATTTCCTGCAGTTCATAATTCTAAGATGCGAACAAAAAAAATGCCGGTATCCTTCCTCCCTCCCCAAAATTAATAATCACTAACGTGCCGAGAAACGAAACCATCCGACAAAATATTGGCGAATAGAAATTATATTACAAAAAAAATCGCAAAAGACCCACCTTTTGCTCATTTAAGGAGACGCCGTAACCGACGTGGTACATCTGACCGACCAGAACCTGCATCGCTACGTCGCCGGCCTTGGCCTCTTTGAGCGCGTCCTGGAACCACCGCCGAGTGCAATCCACCACCACATCCTTGAGAGGAACACGGGGATCCATCCGCTTATCGTGGCCCATCGCCTTCACCAGGATTCCTGGGGCGGCGTCGGCGGTGGCGGAACTAAAGTCCTTGTTGGAAGCCAGTGATTCGGGGGCGACCTGACCTTGGCGCTGCGGATCCTCCCGGAGCCAAAGCGGGCGCGGCTCAGCTCTTCAAACACGCAGGTGACGGTATGCGTATACCGATGAAAGAGAGCAGCGGCGGCCGAAAGGATGAGAAGGGCGAAGACTAGACGAGACGAGACTGAAAGACGGTCGAAAAAGATCACATTTTTTAATGGGGGAGTGGTGGCGTAGTGGGGCTTTTAGAAGCGCTGGAAACCATTATAAAAATCGGTAAATTGTAAAAAAATTTTCAATTCTCGTTTGATATTTACATTACTTTTTATTTGATAAATTTTTTATATTCATTCTCTAATGAATTAAATATAAAAAAATAAAAATTAAATATATAATATAAATATTTAAATATAAAAAAAGTAAAAATTAAATATAAAAGAATAAAATTAAATATATGATTTTTTAATGTAGTGGATGTAACCTTATATATTCAAATTTTTAATTTTTATATTCAATTTTCTTCAAATAATATTCATAAAATTATCTTGTCAATCCCAACAGAAATTATATATAAAGAAAATTTTGAATGAATATTGCATGTAGAGATGAGTTTAAGAGTAAGTAGTTTAAAAAAATTTTCCCTATAAAAATAGAAGCCTCGATTTTTACCAGATGTCCCTGTCAAATATTGTTTCTGTGATTTTTAAGAGATAAAGCATACAAAATATGCTAAAAATCAAATAAAACAAATCAAATCAAATATCTCTTCCTTCACTCTGATTACTCTGATTGGAGGAAACCAGAACTGAGAAATGTACCGCTCAATCATTTTCAGATCCATTAAGCAAAATCTCTAGACCTCATGTACCGTTTGCTATCATGATAAAATTGATTTAAATTGGATGTATCAAATTGATCCTTCCTACCAAATAATTTAAATAAATTAAATTAAAATTTTATCAACTCAACTCTAATAACCCGCCTAAGCCCATGACCGTGAAGGTCGACCCGCGACGGATTTAGGTGGATACACGGATTGAGAAATACATATAAATCTAATTTTTATCAATTTATTATCTTTCTTTGTTATAATTTTAAAATAAAATATTTTTTTCCATCAAATATGAATATTCATTTGTGTTAATTTATATTTCAAATATATTTTGTTGGATACATTTGATTGACGAAACTTTTTCAAAGTAAAAAGACGAAGACATAAATTTTTTTAAAAAAATTGATAGACTCGTGGGTTTACCCGTCTAACTCGTAAATCATCTTAGATTGAATTGGATTGGAATTTCCCCAATCCGTCAAGATAACGGGACGCCCCGTCCCAACCCATCAAATGGTCGGCCTGTCGTGGGCCGACTTATCCCGCCAAGGATTGATCCCTTTGACCACTCTAATTATAAGTCACACAATTCCTCACAGGCATTTGATCAGACCCTGAACAAACAGATACAACTAAACCAAATTCGATAGCAGAATGAAAGTTAAGCATTTACTACCATTAGATTCAAATCCAAACTGATCCTGTTGCGAAGCGAGGTGGAAGTCTCAAGAGTGAGATGGTTTTCCGAGTACCACAAGCTCTGCTGACCTGGCGCCAACCTGGCTCCGATCTGGCGCCGACCTGGCTCCGACCTGCGATAAGATGGCTGTTAGCAAACCCGCCGGAGATTTTCCCCGGTCAGGCCCTCCGACGGTCAAGTCATTATCCGCATAAAGTATAGTACAGTAGAGCATGTTAATGCAGTCTGACCCTAATTGTTGTTTTGGTATTGACACCGATTTTAGTTTAGGTTGATGAGTTGAGTGAAGTCGGACTAAGACCTAGTGGGACTAGGCACACCTAATGGGACTAGGTAAAGTCCAGGTGGATCGGAGAGATCGCACGCTGACATGGGAAAAGACCTAGTGGGACTAGGTGAAGTATCGGTGAGTGAAGTGGGGTAATTGAAACCCTGGTGAGTGAAGCCAGGTCCTAGCTTGGGAAGCTAGGTTGGATGAAATCCTGGTGAGTGAAGCCAGGTCCTAGCCTGGGAAGCTAGGTTGAATGAAACTCCGGTGAGTGAAGTCAGGTCCTAGCTTGGGAAGCTAGGTTGAATGAAGTCACGGTGAGTGAAGCTGGGCACGGAGTCTTGGTCCGGGGGACTGAGCACGAGTCAGAGAAGGCTAGGAATCCTGTTCTCTTGACTTTTGGTGGAGTTGGCCTTGGTTGAATCGATCTGGTGACCGATCAGGGAAGTTGGCATGAACTTCTGTTGTTGATCGGTCTGGTGACCGATCCAGAGAAGGCTGATCGGTCTGGTGACCGATCAGGGAGAGAACAGAAAGTTGTTTGGCTTCTATTCGGCTCCTGATCGGCCTGGTGACCGATCAGGGAGAGAACAGAAGCTTTTGTTTTAGCTTCTGTGTGACTTCAGATCGTTCTGGTGAACAATCAGAGACCCGCGATCGGTCAGTGTAACCGATCAAACTGTCGCAAGGTTTCTCTCCCGGACCGATCAGACTGGAGCCTGATCGGTCAGGGAGGGACCTGATCGGTCTCCAGACCGATCAGGGAACAACCTGATCGGTCTGGTGACCGATCAGTGGGTTTGGGTTGCGAAAGTTGAAGGTTTTGTCCTCACCTGTTGGATCGGTCTGGTGACCGATCCCCAGTACTTGATCGGTCAGGGTGACCGATCATAGATGAGGTTGCGATCCCAGGTTTCTCACTAGGGACCGATCAGGCTGGAGCCTGATCGGTCTGGGATCACCCCGATTGGTCTGGTGACCGATCAGGGTCATCTCTGATCGGTCCGGTAACTGATCAGTAGCTGACAGCTTTAATTCAAAAACGCTGTCAGAGTTCTGATTACGTTCTATTTTTCACCTGATCACTACTGATATCTTCTAATACTCGATCATCTGTTGATTTGCTATGCTAAACAACTGCTAAGTGTGCAGGTAACTCAGGATTACTCAAGGAGAGTCAACTGGGCTCTTTTGCTACATCAGGTTTGACAGTTTTCCTTCCACAGGAAACAACGTCTTCTGGCGCAAGCTGTAACGGCCGAGGAGCTGACCTGGGGCTCGACTGGAGAGAATTCAGAGAGTCCAGGAGAGCTCAGTGGTAGCTGGGTTGTTGCTGTTGAGCAGCTGGTGAGCTGCAGAGGAGCGCAGAGGAGCGTTTGGTGACCTGTGGCGACCTGGATGGGTAGCAGGTTAAGGGTTGGCTGGTGAAGAAGAGAAGGCATCTCTCCTCAAACAACATCTCTCGCTCTCTTGTGCAATCACTGTGAATCTTGAAGCTCTTGCATACACTCTGATATTTTGAAGCTTAAGAGACTTGAGCACTTAGAAGGATTCGTGACAAGGCGATCAGCAAGCAAACAAGGAAGAGCTGAGTGAAGGCTCTTGCCGAGGTTGTGCTGGGTTGTTGTTTGTGCTTGTAAGCGTTTCTCTTCGTCTGCTTGTGCTCTGTAAGTCTTTGTGCTTTACTCTTCATCATCTTGTTGAGACTGCTGTGGAGAGGTTTCTCCACCGAGAATGAGGTGCTATTTTATCCGAATTTTTCGGGGCTTGATCTGCCGACGATCAAGGGATCGCCCACCTCACGGGCACGCCAAGGAATAGGGGCAAGTTATCTCCAAACCTTGTAAATCCTCCTTGTTAGCGATCGTGTAGTGTTATTTCTGCTGTTATCTTTGTTTCTCTGTATTTTGCTTCCGCTGTTGCTAACGTTTAAGTGCAGAAATCTCAAAGAGTTTGAAAAATCTGTGTCCGGCTATATTCACCCCCCCCTCTCTAGCCATTCAAGTACCAACAAGTGGTATCAGAGCTTGGGGCTCTGTTCAAGCAGCTTAACATCCGAGAGCTATCAACGATGGCTTTGAGAGAAGGATTTAGCACCACCCGACCTCCCTTCTTCGACGGATCCGATTTTCAATATTGGAGGTCTCGCATGGAGTACTATCTCAAGACCGACATTGGAATGTGGTTCTCCGTGAAGGAAGGCTTCACTCCTCCAAGAGATACGGAGGGAAAAGAGTTGGAGTCCTCGCGGTGGTCGGCTGAGCAAACGCGCAAAGGAGAAGCCGATGCGAAGGCGGTGGTTACCTTGCAATGTGGAATGAACAAGGACCAACTAATCAAAGTTGGTCCATTTACAAGCGCAAAGGATTTATGGAACAAGCTCATCGAACTCCATGAGGGCACCCGAGACTCGAGAATAGCCAAGAGGGATTTGTTCCTCAATCAACTATAAAATCTCTCCACGAAGGAGAGTGAAACGGTAAGTAAACTTCATAGTAGATTCAAAGAAGTTCTTAACGGTCTCCACTCTATTGACGAAAAGGTCGAGAACCGCGACCTTGTAAGGTATGTTTTAAAAGATTTTCCAATGAATGCTTTGTGGTCATTCATGGTGGATGCCTACAAGGTTTCTAAAGATTTGTCAATTGTAAAATTAGATGATTTATTTTGTGAAATGGAGCTACACGAAATGGCTAACAAAGGCCCCAAGGAGAAGGGGATTGCACTTGTGGCAGGGGAAAAGACCAAGAAGAAGGAGAAGGAAGTCTCTTCATTTTCATCCGAGTTAGAGGAGGATGGTAGCAAATCTTCTTCATTCGAGATGGCCAACTTCGTAAGGAGGATAATGAGGAAGAGCCGGCACTACAAGGGCAAAGGTAACCCTAGTGAAGTTAAAATTTATAAAACTAATATTACTTGCTTTGAGTGTAGCAAGAAAGGGCACTACAAGAAAGATTGCCCAAAGCTAAAGAAGAAAGAGGAGAAATCAAAGAAGAAGAAGAAGGCCTTGAAGGCCACATGGGATGAATCGTTCTCTAGTTCATCCGAAGAAGAAAAGGAGGAAAAGAGTACCCGCCATATAGCACTCATGGCTATTGAAGATGAGGAGAGCAGTGATGAATCCATGGACTCCTCAAACTCGGCTTCATCATCTTCGGATGATGAAGAGGTAATTTATCCCGAATTAGACAAGTGTTATAGAATCATTGCATGTTTAACCGAATTGTTAAAGAAGTCAAAAGAAAAGGTTAAATCATTGAAAGTAGAAGTAGAACAATTGAAATCCTTTAAGGATAAGGACATTGATGATTTACATGTAGAAATATTAGAAGATGAGAACAAAACCTTAAAGGGTGAGGTTGAGAGACTCAAGAATATTCTTGAGAAATTCTCAACTAACTCCAAGACTTTGGATATGATTTTAAATGCACAAAGGACGGTTTACAACAAGGCCGGTATATGTTACCGACCTCAAGAACCTACCTTTGTTTCTTTGATGTCTAGGACTCATGTGAGATCACCTAAGACTCCTAGGGTTCAAAAGAAAGTGGTCAAGGCATGGGTGCCTAAGTCATGCATTGTAGATGCTTTAGGTCCCAAGATTTGGGTACCTAAATCTTCCATTTTTCGCATTGTGTAGGCCTTGATTGAGGGGGAGCATCTATCAACTTGGTTCGTTGATAGTGGGCGCTCCAAACATATGACCGGTGATAGATCTTTATTCATTACCTTTCAAAGCAAAAATAGGAGTAATGTTTCTTTTGGTAATAATGGTAGTCTTAAGATTGTAGGAATAGGAGACATTCAAATATCCGAATGTCTTAGGATCAAGAATGTCCTTCTAGTCAAGGGGATGACATTTAATCTTCTAAGTGTCATTCAATTGTGTGATGCGGGTTACATAATTGATTTTCAATCAAGTCAATGTCTAGTTATATAACATGACACACTTGACACGGTACTAGTAGGCATAAGGATAAATAACATTTACCAAGTTTCCTTTAAAAGTGTTATTAATGCTTTTGTTAAGTGTTTCATGTCAAGAGAAGATGAGTCCACCCTTTGGCACCGGAGACTAGCACACGTGAACATGAAGAACATCCGGAAGTTGGCCAACAAGGGACTAGTTCGTGGCTTACCAAGCATCAAGTACGAAAAGGAAAAGATTTGTGATGCATGTCAAATGGGTAAGCAAACGAAATCTTCACACAAAGGTAAAAGCGCTGTAAGTACTTCTACCGCTTTAGATTTACTTCACATGGATCTATTTGATTGTAGTACAATTATATCTTTGAATGACAGTAGATATTATTTTGTGATCATTGATGATTTTACTAGATATACATAGACTTATTTTCTAAAATATAAGGATCAAACCTTAGATGTTTTTATTTCTTTTTGTAGAAGAGTTGAAAATGAAAAATCATCAACAATTAAAATAATTAGGAGTGATCATGGAGGAGAATTTCAAAACCAAAGATTTTTAGAGTTTTGTCAAGAGAGAGGATATAGACATGAGTTCTCCACTCCTAGAACACCACAACAAAATGGTGTTGTAGAGAGGAAGAACCGGGTCTTACAAGAGGTTGCGCGAAGCATGCTCAATGAGTATTCCTTACCTAGTTATTTATGGGTTGAAGCTGTGAACACAGCTTGCTACGTGCAAAATCGAGTCCTCATACATATATTTATAGGGAAGACTCCTCATGAACTTTGGTTTGGAAAACCACATACAGTTAAACATCTTAGGGTGTTTGGTTGTAAGGTGTTCATTCTAAACACCAAGGATCATCTTGGTAAGTTCACTGCGAAAGCTGATGAAGGGATACTGGTCGGGTACTCCCTCGTCAGCAAAGCTTACCGAGTCTATAAAAAGAAGTCTAGATTAGTTGAAGAGTCTTCTGATGCTGTTTTTAAGGAAATTCCAAAAGCAAATGATCAATCAGAAGATGTAGATGGAGTTAAATTCGAACTTAGAAAACTAAGTTTGGATGGAAGTCCGAGTGTTGTAGATGGTGCTGATGAATCTGATGACAGTGAGCCTAGACAACATGAAGCTCAGCCGGACATTGAGGTTGAGCCTGTGTCTAGTGACACCATCCAAGAAGCACCTCCAACACCAAGGCAAACTAGGTTAGTCTCTAGTCATCCTCAAGACCAAATTGTTGGAGATATCCACCATGGAGTTAGGACTAAATCATTCTTTAGGAATGAGACTAATGAAGTTGCCCTAATTTCCAAAATTAAACCTAGAAAAATTGATGAGACATTAAATAACAAACTAGGTCAATTCAAAAGAAGTTAAGTTTATGATTTAGTCCCTAGACCTAAGAAGACCACCATTATTGGAACCAAATGGGTCTTCAAAAATAAATTGAACCATAAGAGAGAAATCGTAAGAAACAAGACACGTTTACTAGCCAAGGGCTACAGTCAAATTGAAGGCCTTAATTACGATGAGACATATGCTCCCGTGGCACGATTAGAATCCATCTGATTGATGCTTGCATTTGCAGCACATAGAAGTTTCAAGCTCTATCAAATGGATGTCAAATCGACCTTCCTAAATGGTTTCATAAGAGAAGAGGCCTATGTCAAACAACCTCCGAGGTTTGAAAATTCCGAATTTCCAACCCACGTGTTCAAGCTCAAGAAGACACTCTACGACATTAAACAAGCACCCCCGGCTTGGTATGAGCGGTTGTCGACATTTCTAATTGAAAAAGACTTTGTGAGAGGACAAATAGACCTTACACTATTTCTACGGAGAGATAGTGATAACATATTTGTAGCCCAAGTGTATGTCGATGACATAATTTGTGGCTCAAACAATAAGGGCTATTTGAATAAATTTATTGGACACATGGAGAATGAATTTGAGATGAGTCTAGTAGGAGAGTTGACTTTCTTCCTTGGACTCGAGATCAAACAAACTCGAGACGGAATCCATGTGCACCAATCAAAATACACTCAAGAGATGCTCCGAAAGTTTAACATGAGTGATTCTAAAGAGGTAACCACTCTCATGGCTACAAACACATGGTTAGACAATGATTAGAGTGGTAAGCCTGTTGACCTGACTCAATATCGGAGCATGATAGGTAGTTTGCTATACCTCACAGCTAGTCGACCTGATATTCTTTTTGCCGTGGGTATGTGCGCTAGGTACCAAGTCTGTGCCAAGGAATCTCACTTAATTGCTGTTAAACGAATTCTGAGATACCTTAAGGGCACAATTGGAGTTGGTTTTTGGTACCCCCATACCGAGTTATTTGACCTAATTGGCTACACCGATTCCGACTATGCTGGGTGTAAGTTGGATCAAAAGAGCACAAGTGGGGGTTGCCAATTCTTAGGATCATCGTTAGTTAGTTGGTCAAGTCGAAAACAACATTGTGTTGCTCTCTCCACGACCGAGGCAGAATATATCGCCATGGGAGAGAGTGTATCACAATTGTTGTGGATGATTGACACACTAGAGGATTATGGTTTAACCTACAAGGGTGTGCAAGTGTTGTGTGACAACATAAGCACGATAAACTTAACAAAGAATCCAGTCCAACATTCTAGGACCAAGCACATTGAAGTGCGTCACCACTTCATCAGAGATCATGTTGCTAGAGGAGATATTGTACTCTCACATGTATAGTCTAAATCAAACCTAGCGGACATTTTCACTAAACCACTTCCCGAGAATGAATTTAGTTTCTTACGAAGGAAATTGGGAATGTATCGCGCTTCATAGGATTGAAAAGCATATAAAACCCTTCATGATCATCAGAATCGTTGGGAACAATTATTGGGCAACTTGGGGACATCTCACACAAACTATAAGGTTCAACAAAATATTTTTGTTTGCTATACATGGGGTGAGATGTTAGGATCAACCTAATTACTCAATATGTTAATGCATCCCTTGAGGAATTAGGTTGACGAGATAATAATCATTAAGTTGATCAAGTATGGGGAAAACCAATGCATAACATATATGTATTTGGCTCCATGATCATACTTGGACATTCTAATCAAGGAAACTTGATTAGAGACTTTATTTGGTACAAACTTGTTTAAAATTTGAATGGATGTTTTGATTGATTTTGATCTCACTTGGTTGGAGCAAATTGATTTGTTGAATCATAAGGACACAACCCTTGATTGCAAATATGGATAAGGGAACCCCTTAGGGTTCAAAGGTATCAATTCTAGTTGAGAGTACACCTCAAATACCCATCTAATCCTATCAGAATTCAATCCGAAGTCTGAAACTAAAAGTTCTGGATCGTATCAGAAAATTTCTGATATTTGATCGGTCCACAGACCGATCAGGAGTGCGCTGATCGGTCCACAGATCGATCAGTGAGCTTACAGAAGGGTCAAACTTTCTGTTCGATCCCTGATCGATCCACAGACCGATCAGGGACCTCCCTGATCGGTCACCGGACCGATCAGGAGCTGGCCTGATCGGTCCAATTGACTGATCAAGCTATTTCACGATAAACCACAGAAATCCCTCTGTGTTGGCCTGGATCAGTCCACCGACCGATCAGGAGGGTCATAGAAAATCTCACAAACTCTCTGTTCGCTCACTGATCGATCGGCAGACCGATCAGGGGATTCCCTGATCGGCAGACCGATCAGGGGATTCCCTGATCGGTCACCCAACCGATCAGGACCCAGCCTGGTCCTGATCGGTCTGGGTACTCCAGGATAGAACGGTCGATCGATCGATCGCATTAAATTTTGGTTGGTGGATCGGTTCACCAACCTATTAACTCTCTACCCTTATACCTCCAAGCCCTAGCCGACTCTTCTACCTGCGCAAAACCTTCCTTCATCTTCTTCCTGCGAAGTCTTGCGAGCCTTTCTCCCTTCTTCTTCCTGCGCTGAGTTTGGCGAGATCTGCTCCCGGTGAGTGTTTGTGATCTTTGGAGTTTTTTTGATGGTCAGCACCGTGTGTTCGTCTTCCTGCGCAAGCCCTCTACGAGCCCTTTGTAGCTCTCTAAGCCTCATTCTCTGCGCAGCTCATCTGAAGGTGTCGTCCAAATTATTGAACGACTTCTCTGTTCTCTCCAAACGAACCAACTCACTTCATGGCACCAAAGTAAGCCATTTTTCCAATTTTATCTTGCTGTTTACTCTATAAATTATGAGTTTGTTCTAATCAATTTGTTTTAGCTTGCACTGTGTCTCTACACTCTACTGCCATAACCGTGTGCTTGGCTTGACCCATTTAAACATTATGTTTACCATGACCTTTCATTATCGTGACCTTATATTCACGCGATCAATTCCATCTTATGTCATGATCCATCCTTGTGTCATGCATTTCATCGACTCCTATATCTTTGCTATAACCCAATTTTTCAATCCTTAGGAAATCTCCCAGGGGTAAAGAACCGACTGAGGGTACCTCACGATCCAGAGCACCCTCATCCTCTTCAAGACCTCAACCGCCCTCTAATGCCAGATTTCCCAATGTTCATTTTGAACTGGCCTTTGAAAGTCGCACTTTCAAACTCTTACCCTGTCGAACTGTGGACCGAGCGTTTGTTTACGAACACTGTCCGTCAGTACCACAGATCATTGAGTTCTACGAACTGGGATCTATTCTTTTTCTTGAGCAGCCAATCAATTTCGATTTGGTTTCTGAGTTTTATAACAACCTTGTCAGTGGCGAGGGTACAGGGTATAGGACCCGAGTCGCCCGAACCAACCTCGAGGATGATTTATCCTCTTTCACTACCTTTCTAGCCTGTCGACGATCAAACAATGATTTTCTGCTCTTCCTGTATGTTCAAAATCCTTTACCGGCCTCTTTCGATGGAGTCACCCCTGACTCTATCTATGAGTATTTTTTCCGCCATCCCAGGCGGGGGGGGGGGGGGGGTCTCGGTGATCCTGCTGGTACTTCCCCCACGTTTGCTGCACTTAGCCTATCCCCACCTGATTATGTTCTTTTTGAAATTATAATCAACTGTCTTGTGCTCATTACCTCAAAGCCCCTAGCAGAGATTCGCTCCTTTCACTGCTTTATGCTCTATGGGATGCATCGGCAACTGGACTTTGATATTGTGATGACCATCTACTTCTCGATTATCTTCTACAGTCAGATAGACCGTCAGACCGTCTATATGCCTTTTGGGCACATCATTACTGACTGACTTCATTCAGTCGGTATTGATGTGACTAAGGGCAGGATCGTGCCGATGGTCCGGCGGGACTGCAGACTTGGCCGACGCTCATTCGTCAAGTCTGACATTGTTGTCGGACCTCATGGTCTTAGATGGAGGGATGGTCGGGGATTGGGGGAGTTACCTAGAGTCGCACATATTCCAGGAGCTACAGACCAGGCTGGACATCATGATGCTCCTGCTGCCGTGGGCGACTACTACGAGGCAAATCCTGACCTCCGCTGGCAGATTGCTGAGCTGGAGCAGACTGTCCAACATGGACTTCATATTTCGGAGCTTTGGCAGCAGGATGTCAGGTCTGAGATCTCTGGGCTACGTGCCGATCAGCGGGCGACTGATTCGAGGGTTTCTGCGATGCACACTCAGCAGCAAGCATGGTTCGAGGAGTGGACTTTGATATACACACTCGGTGATCCTGCTGGTACTTCCCCCACGTTTGCTGCACTTAGCCTATCCCCACCTGATTATGTTCTTTTTGAAATTATAATCAACTGTCTTGTGCTCATTACCTCAAAGCCCCTAGCAGAGATTCGCTCCTTTCACTGTTTTATGCTCTATGGGATGCATCGGCAACTGGACTTTGATATTGTGATGACCATCTACTTCTCGATTATCTTCTACAGTCAGATAGACCGTCAGACCGTCTATATGCCTTTTGGGCACATCATTACTGACTGACTTCATTCAATCGGTATTGATGTGACTAAGGGCAGGATCGTGCCGATGGTCCGGCGGGACTGCAGACTTGGCCGACGCTCATTCGTCAAGTCTGACATTGTTGTCGGACCTCATGGTCTTAGATGGAGGGATGGTCGGGGATTGGGGGAGTTACCTAGAGTCGCACATATTCCAGGAGCTACAGACCAGGCTGGACATCATGATGCTCATGCTGCCGTGGGCGACTACTACGAGGCAAATCCTGACCTCCGCTGGCAGATTGCTGAGCTGGAGCAGACTGTCCAACATGGACTTCATATTTCGGAGCTTTGGCAGCAGGATGTCAGGTCTGAGATCTCTGGGCTATGTGCCGATCAGCGGGTGACTAATTCGAGGGTTTCTGCGATGCACACTCAGCAGCAAGCATGGTTCGAGGAGTGGCGCGTGTGGGTAGCTGGTCATCCTTACCAATCCACATTTCTTGGAGTTGCGCCCTCCAGTAGCACTGTCCCGGGGTCCTTCCTACCAGATGATGACACGACTTACGACCCCATGCAGGCTGATGACCCCCCCCCCCCCCCCCCGAGGATTGATTGTGGTTGTACTTTGACTTTGATCTTGCTTTCATGATTTGTGGTGTCTTTGACTATTTGACTGTTTTGCTGTTATGACTTTATGATGTATTTGACTACCTGGTTGTGATGACTATATGACTGTATGATACTATGATTACTACTTCGTGTTTAGGTTGTTCATATGATGCATATGATTGTTATATCCTGCTTTCCCTTTATCATATGTGATCATATGTTTTCAAAATTAATCATTCCTTTGTTGTTTATGGGAGAGACCCCTAGGGTTGAGGGGGAGTATGTTTAAACTTAACAACCAGTCTACACCCTTTTCGGTGTTTGACAAGGGAGAGAGTTTGGTTAGTTAAGTTTAGGTTGATTACGAGTTTAACCGTTGTAGGGGGAGGATCCTGATTCTCCTACGATAGTGAAATTTGACTACAATTGGTTTCAAATTCCTAAACATAAAATCGGGTTATCAAACAACAAAAAAGGGGAGATTGTTGATGCAGTCTGACCCTGATTGTTGTTTTGGTGTTGACACCGATTTTAGTTTAGGTTGATGAGTTGAGTGAAGTCGGATTAAGACCTAGTGGGACTAGGCACACCTAGTGGGACTAGGTAAAGTCCAGGTGGATCGGGGAGATCGTACGCTGGCATGGAAAAAGACCTAGGGGGACTAGGCACACCTAGTAGGACTAGGTGAAGTCCCGGTGAGTGAAGTGGGGTGATTGAAACCCTGGTGAGTGAAATCAGGTCCTAGTTTGGGAAGCTAGGTTGGATGAAATCCTGGTGAGTGAAGTCGGGTCCTAGCTTGGGAAGCTAGGTTGAATGAGGTCCCGGTGAGTGAAGCTAGGCACGGAGTCTTGGTCCGGGGGACTGAGCACGAGTCAGAGAAGGCTAGGAAGCCTGTTCTCTTGACTTATGGTGGAGTTGGCCTTGGTTGGATCGATTTGGTGACCGATCAGGGAAGTTGGCACGAACTTCTGTTGTTGATCGGTCTGGTGACCGATCCAGAGAAGGCTGATCAGTCTGGTGATCGATCAGGGAGAGAACAGAAACTTTTGTTTCAGCTTCTGTGTGGCTTCAGATCGTTCTGGTGAACGATCAGAGACTCGTGATCGGTCAGTGTAACCGATCAAACTGTCGCAAGGTTTCTCTCCCGGACCGATCAGAATGGAGCCTAATCGGTCAGGGAGGGACTTGATCGGTCTCCAGACCGATCAGGGAACAACCTGATCGGTCTGGTGACCGATCAGTGGGTTTGGGTTGCGAAAGTTGAAGGTTATGTCCTCACCTGTTGGATCGGTCTGGTGACCGATCCCCAGTACTTGATCAGTCAGGGTGACCGATCATAGATGAGGTTGCGATCCCAAATTTCTCACTGGGAACCGATCAGGCTGGAGCCTGATCGGTCTGGGATCACCCCGATCGGTCCGGTGATCGATCAGGGCCATCTTTGATCGGTCCGGTGACCGATCAGTAGCTGACAGCTTTAATTCAAAAATGTTGTCAGAGTTCTGATTGCGTTCTATTTTTCATCTGATCACTACTGATATCTTCTGATACTCGATCCTCTGTTGATTTGCTATGCTAAACAACTGCTAAGTGTGCAGGTAACTCAGGATTACTCAAGGAGAGTCAACTGGGCTCTTTTGCTACATCAGGTTTGGCAGTTTTCCTTCCACAGGAAACAACGTCTTCTGGCGCGAGTTGCAACGGCTGAGGAGCTGAACCTGGGGCTCGACTGGAGAGGATTCAGAGAGTTCAGGAGAGCTCAGTGGTAGCTGGGCTGTTGCTGCTGAGCAGCTGGTGAGCTGCAGAGGAGCGTTTGGTGACCTGTGGCGACCTGGATGGGTAGCAAGTTAAGGGTTGGCTGGTGAAGAAGAGAAGGCATCTCTCTTGAAGCAACATCTCTCGCTCTCTTGTGCAATCACTGTGAATTTGAAGCTCTTGCATACACTCTGATATTTTGAAGCTTGAGAGACTTGAGCACTTGGAAGGATTCGTGATAAGGCGATCAACAAGCAAACAAGGAAGAGCTGAGTGAAGGCTCTTGCCGAGGTTGTGCTGGGTTGTTGTTTGTGCTTGTAAGCGTTTCTCTTCGTCTGCTTGTGCTCTGTAAGTCTCTGTGCTTTACTCTTCATCATCTTGTTGAGACTGCTGTGGAGAGGTTTCTCCACCGAGAAGGAGGTGCTATTTTATCCGGATTTTTCGGGACTTGATCTGCCGACGATCAATGGATCGCCCACCTCACGGGCACGCCAAGGAGTAGGGGCAAGTTATCCCCGAACCTTATAAATCCTCCTTGTTAGCGATCGTGTAGTGTTATTTCTGCTGTTGTCTTTGTTTCTCTGTATTTTGCTTCCGCTGTTGCTAACGTTTAAGTCCAGAAATCTCAAAGAGTTTGAAAAATCTGTGTCCGGCTATATTTACCCCCCCCCCCCCTCTCTAGCCATCCAAGCGCCAACAGAGCAAAGGAAATGCAGGAGAGTAATGTAGAGTGCGATTGCGCATACCTGCGGAATGAGGAGGGGAGGAGCTTATATAATCGGAGGAGCTGACACCCTTGTCCGTGTCGACTAGACAGGGGTATGGTACTGTCAGCTTATAGTAGAGCACCTTGAGATACTGCGGCATGGCGCGGGGTGCTTCGAGGGTACAATCGTACCGAGTCGGCAGGATAACCGCAAAGTGCGTCATAAATGGGTGAGGCATGTATTACCCAACGTCATGGTCGTACCCCAGATGCCCGGGTGTAGGGCGGCGTAGGAGAGAACTGGTCCGGAGACCGAGTGTTGACGGGCAGGTCCGAGTGGCATGGACCGGGTCGGGTCATGTCCAAGGAGCCTGGGCGCCACGCGTCCGACTGGGAGCTGAGAAACACGATGTACACCCTAAGTCGGGGGTTTGTTGAACTATGTTTGTCTTGCCTTGTTTCGGGTCTGTCAGTTATACGGTCGATATAATACTGAGTACTGAATTGTTCGACCCAGACCTGGGTCGGGAAAACGGACTCGGGGGATCGAGTGAAGGGGTGCTCGGGCTCGACCTACCCAACCCCTCCCGGGGTCAGCCGGTTAATGGCTCGTAAGAGTCCTTGGTTCGGGAATTCCCCGGGTGAGGTTTTTGCTGGCCCCTTCGGGTCTTCGTGGCGCTAGGCAGGTTGGCTGAGCTGTCTGAGCAGCCCGAGCTACTCGTAAGCAAGGTTGGGATCACAAACCTCTATTTTACAGCATTAGTATGAATTGTTTTTCCTTCTGTACCACAAAGGCCATTTGAGCAGCCATCAAAAGGGTGGACAAGGATAAGCTATTGGCACAATGTCCTTCAAATTGTATAAAATTGAATACTCATCATCTTAGCGGCCTCTTTTGATGAAATTTTTATTAAGTTGGATAACGTTGAATATGAGACCATGGATTCAATTTTATTAAATTTTCTCATATTGTTAAGAAATATTGGGAAGTACTTACGATGAACGATTCAAAAAACCAACATCTCATAGTGGCACGTCCTATTTGAAAGAAATTTTTTTATAAAATTCACTATAATTAAAAGTTGAACCGCAGATGTTTAAGAGATAATTAATCGCTCTGCCACTGCACCATAGCCCCGGGGATAAAATTCACCATAGAGAAAAACCCGTGGATGATTAGATGATTCCTAATAGCTCATCCGTTGCACCATAATCCCGGAACTTATCTTAGTGGTCTCTCTTTGAATCCGTTAGAAATTGACCATTGTATTAATTCATTTACCAACTGCGCGGGGCAACATATTTATCATTCTCGACCATATCCAAGATGTCCCTACGGAATAGACTGATGGTTAGTGCGTGAGTGTTTCCACATTGAATTATAAGGATCAAAATCCGACAAAATCAATGTGTCCGTCCTCCTCACGCACTAACATTCGGACTAGTAATCTCCATGATTTATCTCTTTCGTGTTGATCCTGTGATGAATTGATCAGGATGTTGGAGATGTTGGAGACGAACGAATCGCCTTTGTCACCTGATCATACCCAAGATAGGTGTGATCCACGACTACGAATCTCTCTCTCATTCATTAAACAGCTTCTCGGCGACAGTGGCGCATCCGCATTGCCGACATATACGCAGGAACAGTGGTTAGTTTTCATGGCAAAGGCGCGAACTCGAGACCGGAGTCGGAAATCCAACTCCATGATGCAACTCGTCAAGATCGCGACGAAGCTAAACTCGTTCGGTTCGACGACGAGCATCCTCATCTGGAAGAAAAGGTCGGCTGCACGGAGCGCCCGTCCGGCCTTGGCGTACTGAGATCAAGGAGGAGAAGGAGGCGACGTCGAGGTACGGCAAGTCGTCGAAGACCTTGCGGGCGTCGGGGAGGCGGCCGAGGTCGAGATACACGGAGATGAGGGCGTTGACGAGGCGGACGTCGTCGTGTCAGCGGATTTGAGGGTGGAGAACATGGCCGAGAGCCAGGTCCCCGTTATCGGCGGCGAGTCGGAGGAGGTAGCGGGGAACGGGAATTGGCGGCGACGGCGGGTCCAGATGCCTATTGGGCCCAACAAACATGCCGATTAGTTTGGATTACAGATTAGTGTCCAACAGAGGCCCAATAAGAAAGGCCCATTTACTATAAACCCTTCACAGAGCGACGACGGCAGACCCGTGCTTCAATCGGCGATACGGTTCTTCAATCGGCGATAGTTTTTCCAGCTCTCGGAAAACCTAGATCCTATACGTCGCAAAGGTACGATTTTGATTGCATTCAACATACCTGTTTTCTAGATCTTTGTTTCCCCTCTACTGCTTGGTTCGGTTGCTCGAATGAAAGATGCTTGATGCACGGGATAGTTCGTCCTAAGGTTGCTGATTGCACGTGCTCCTCGATTAACTATTGTCTCATCCTCTAGGACCCGATCTGCATATGATTGCCGAGATGTCCATTTTTACGAGGATTTGATAGATCTCACGGGACGACTGATAATACTATTAGTCATATATCGCTCATCTTCTGAAAGATCGACTTGCATGATATATCGGCATTATATTTGGGGAATATTGATGCGTTTGGGATGGTGAAGGGATCGTTTCATTTCTGCATCCTTTGTTTTCTTTGAATTCTTGTTGAATACTGTGAAAATGATTGCAAAACGTGGCCATGAAGGCCTTATAATACTTTGTTGCCTTGTTGGCATTATTTTATGGCTTTGATCTCCTCTTCCAGCAGCAGAAACTATAAATTGAGCAGAACTGGTAATTGGATGGCCCGACAGTTTATGGGAATGTCATGGTTAAATCAGTGGCCGAAGAATAATATATTCTAGGAGATTCTGGAAAGCTAGTTTTACTGGATCTTTAATGACGCTTATCACACCCTACTGCCCTAATTTACCATATTGTATTAGTTATTGCTCGAACCTGTAAGATGTGTTATAGTCTAGTTTGTGGACTACTCACAATTCGTATGAAGCACATTCTAGGAATTTCTCATCTTCATGTACTTTTCAGTAGTAATTCATGCATCTTGGCCTAAAATTGGTATCCTATCGTTCTTT
This sequence comes from Boesenbergia rotunda, assembly GCA_024364735.1. Classification (NCBI taxonomy): domain Eukaryota; kingdom Viridiplantae; phylum Streptophyta; class Magnoliopsida; order Zingiberales; family Zingiberaceae; genus Boesenbergia; species Boesenbergia rotunda. The sequence continues at coordinate 177,610 of JAGFNQ010007256.1, read as the reverse complement.
TCTCATAAGCGTTACCTTGTTACGTGTACTTTTGTTGTTCAAGTAATACATAAACAAAGTAATTGATTGGTGAATGAGCTCCTATATACAACTTTTGGTTTTTTGTTTATCTTTTTAAGTATTCTATTGAACTCTTAGTCCTGCCTTTTCTTCCAACGTTGTCAAGCTGAGGATCGACTCACTTTTATGAAGTTTCGAACTGTAAATCAAATCATCAGGCCTGAGTGGCCAAAATAACACTAAATAGATTTTAAGATTTTTATCTTAAATAGATGTTTTCTTTCTAAACTATCAAAATTGTATAATTCCTATTTAATGTATCATGCTTGTGGTTCATAAACAAAAATATATGCCCCTTTGATTAAAAAAATTTGTTTCATTTCTTATCCGTGGCTGCCAACTCTGTTATTCCATTTGATTGTGTGTGTAACCTAAAGACTCATCATTCATTTTGATGGTTGAGTTTAATTACGAATGGATTTAGTTTAATTATTAGCTTATGTTTAATTTTGAAGGTTTGAATTGTATTGATTATATGACAGTTAAAATGGTGGCTAATGCTGGAGGTCCGCCCAGAGGAAGTGCAGCAGCTGCTGCGAGCTTGCGTAGGCGGAGAACAGCCGGTGGCAGTGGTGGTGCAGCTGCCGGCGGAGGTGCCAGTACGATGCTCCAGTTCTACACCGACGATGCTGCTGGTGCTAGGATGTCTCCCAACACTGTTCTCTTCATGAGCATTGGATTTATTGCCGTCGTCGCCCTTCTGCACGTCGTCGGTAAACTCTATGTTCGTCATTAGTGCTTTGTCAATTCATCAAACATGCGGCTGATCGAATGTTTACCCTCTTTTTCATCTGATGTATCGGATCTGGCATACTGTTATGTTTTGGTGGTAAAAAACCATGGTTTTGTTATTGAATTCCCAACTACAGCATATGCTTAAAGTGCTCACTTAACTTGATTGTTTCGATATTCCAGTTGAGAAGCCAAAGGTCTTATTTTATCTCACTACATCAGTGATTCATTCATATTATTAAGCATACCCGTTGACCCTCCTGCAATTCATCCTGATCTCGCCTTGCGATCCGGTCAACGGGCTGATGTTTCCCATCCTCTCCATGGCCGCCGCAAAGTCGGTGAAGAATGCGGCCGCGTTGGTGCTGTATTGCTGCACCAGCGCGTCCTGCGACCCGCCATTGAAGAGCTCCTGGTCCGAGTGCAGCAGGCTCCGCCGCGCCATCAAATCCTGGAAATAGACATTGTCGAATACCATCGGAGTCTGGGCGTCCAGCGGGGCCGCAGCCCGGTCGCTGTCGCCCGGCGTAGGCAGGCAGTTCTGTCGACGCAGGGACGCGAAGCTGGGGTCGATGTCGGTGTCGTTGTAGATGTGGGCGCGGTAGTTGGCGCAGTAGGCTAGGCCGACGGTATGCGCACCGGAGAGCGCCGTCAAGTCGCGGGCGCTCAAGCCCTTTCCGGCAAAGGTGGCGGTGAGCTGAGAAAGGCTGGATGTCGTGCTGGGGAGGTTGGCGTTGGCCGCGCTTTGGCTGGCGGTGGTGGCGTCCCGGCGGCCCAGCGCCACGGCCCACGTCGGACCACCGAGCTGCAATCACACAACCATCGTCACCGACCAGAACAGCATATGATAAATCGGCTTTGAGAGGCAAACCAGAACAACGCTGTCCCGGGCAGCTAGCGCGAGTATGTCGGCGCAGGAGACAGTGGTCGGGCAGGCAGCTTCGACGGCGGATTTGATGTCGTCCACGACTTCGAAGCCGTGAAGGGAGTTGGCATTTGGCCGGGCGTTCTTCTCTCCGGTGATGGTCGGCGTGTCATCCAGGAGAACCGACGCGTCGCATCCCTGATGATCATAAACAGTCATCACCATGCACGCATACATATAAATAGTTGAAGACTTGAAGTACGTACGTTGACGAAGCAATCATGGAAGAAAAGCCTGAGCATGGAAGCTCCCACTCTTCGTTCCCTGTTCACCGCTTGGCTCATTCCCGACCTCACAATGCTCTGCAGATTCGGGCAGGTACTGCCGTAGAAGGCAGCAGAAAGCTGGCCGTCGATGGCAACGCAGCAAAACAGAGCAACGAAACAGAGCATGCCGGTGAAGCCATCGCACAACTTCGCCATGCTTGTCAAATGTCAACCCTGAGTGAATCATCGATCGAATAGGTTCGGGTATTTATAGGGAAGATTATCAAGCATGGCAGGCAGAATCATAATGAATTCGCCCGGCTGCGAATTAAATCTCGCATGCAAATTGATGAACAAGTAGACATCTCCGTTCCAACCGCCAGCGTAACGGGATGCGGATTTGCAAGCAAAGCTTCGGTTCATCTCGAGAGCGAACGCAGATGTTTCCAAGTTTGGGGTCTTGGTTTGAATTTAAAGGAGAGGGCGCAGCAAAGAAGCGTCGAGGATTCAGACTGCCTTAGTTCGTATGAGCAGCTTTTCTGGTTGACTGATTAATGCATTATATGTCACGAGGAACCGTTTCATGTCATTTTCTCATTGATTCTTGAGTGTATAGTCTGGAGAAACAAAACAAAAAAAAAAAAAGAGTCAACTTTTGCTAATATTTTTGTCATGGAAAGTACCTTATCTAGTGATTCTGTTTGAAATCGACAATTACGAATGTTAATTAAATCCTCTTTGATCTTTGTTAGGTCGCGGAGCTTCTGAATAAAAATTGAGTTGTTTTCGTTGTCGGATGTGCTTGCGAAGAATAGAAGAGCCGAGGAGGAGATTAGAATGGAGATCGGCCCATCCACTTTGACACTCAAATTAATCATAAGGGCATCTGCAACCGTTTAACTTCTTTAACGTTATAACACCTACCACCTCATCAAAAAGCATGAGACCCACATGCCACATACACATTAACATTTCATTCTCTCACAACCGTTTAACATTCAGCCCCCATTATTTGTGGGGCCCGCATGCCACATACACATTATCTCATATATACCTTCTCTCACATATATATTCTCTCACATATTCATTTTCTTATCTACATATTTTTTACACCTCAATTTTATTTGTTAATTTAAATGATTATTATTTAAAATAAATAATAATAAAATTATTAAATATATTTATCATTATTTAAAATTTAAATTATTATTATAATTTTGAAATGATTGAGAACAACATAAAAAAATACACTTACATATAATTAAAAGATAACATATAAATTAACACAAAGTAAAATAATAAAATACAAATTCAGGGTTTTTTTTATAAAAATAACCGTTGGTGATCGTTTACTAACCGTTTGGGTAACCGTTGTGTCATTTTTAATCGAGTACGGCAACCCCAATCGATTAAAATCACTGCTCCCTATTATTCCACGAGACTCCCCAATCGATTGGAGAGACCCGTAATCGTTTCCCCATTCAAATCCTTAATTAGAGTGATATTTTTTTTTAAAAAATATGTTTTTAAATTAAATCCTTATTAAACTGTGCGTTTTTTATATTTTTTTGAGGGATTTAATCACCTGGACCAATCAGGCTGTTGCCTGATCGGTCTAGGTCATCCATGATCGGTCGCTTGACCGATCAGGATTCAGGATGCCAGGTCATACGCGGATGAACGCGTTCAAACATCTGAACACGTTCATCCACATCAGCGCATTAACACACACTCACAATGATTTTAACGCGCGACGCTCGTTAATCGAGCGTTAGCCGTTGCGGATGCCCTAAGTAAATATGGAAAAGATGAACAGTATGATAAGTAATAAAATATGAATATGTGTAGTAAGTAGTAATCACTAGTAAAGCCAGTCAAATATATAGGAGCTAAATATCCAATCAAGGAGTTGAGCCCATGAATAGGTCCAATTGATGATTGGCGAGTCGACCTTGACTGTGTGCTTGTCGGCTCTAGCGGGACAACCTTTACTAGGTCCAATTGATGATTGGCGAGTCGACCTTGACTGCGTGCCTGTCGGCTCTGACGGGTCAACCTTTACTAGGTGCCGATCGATTCTGACGGGTCGGCTAGCTCAACCTAGAAAAGGGTCCCATTGATCTCCCTTAGCTTCTCATACTCCTGGTATCATCCAGTTATTTTAATTTACTTTCATAGATCTAATTAACTAATTACCTTCAATAAAACTTGAGTGATGATATAATGTGTAGGGTGATAATTAAATTTCTCATTAGGATTCTTCAAAAAAAAAAAAGAATATTAGGTCAAGCTATTATTCTAGCTATATTTTACGTGCCAGGTGATAAAACAAACATGCTACACTAGAAATGCTCTAGACCATGCTCGACCCAAAGCGGGCTCAATGGATTGTCAGTGCAAATTGGGTTAGCTTAGCCCAACTCGCGGGCCAACTTCAACACGAGCATAACTCGTAATTAATATCTAACCTATGTGATCTTAAAGTGATGTTCATTAGGATGGTTAATTATTTTTCAGATTGAATTTATTGTTTTTTTTTACTTCATGACAATGATTAAGATAATTAATTTGCTTAATTCAAAGGCCTAATTTTGTTGGAAAATAATCCAAACAAATAATAAAATAAAATTTCCATCTATATGGCAATTTTAGATTAGAGATATTAGCATCCTGGACCTTATATATTAGAAAGAACAAAATTAGATGATGCAAATTATCATTCAAAATAAAATTTCATAATCAATATCTAAGTTAATTTATATATGGAGGAATTTAACTAAATATTTTTATTCAAAAATTACATGTGAATTTATTTGTAACTTTGTTTGCGAATAATTTTGTTATCTTTTATCATCAAATTGATTTACAAATTTATATTTATGTTCAAAAAACATAAAATATATGTAACGTTAAAGCGTGAAGGGTCTTTTAATTTATATTTGTTACTATGCTTGCAATTGAGAGTGAGATTACTGAAGTATAGTATATTGATTTCTGAGCGCAACGGAATAGTTATAATAAAATATATTTTACTCTTAAATCATAAATTTTTTCTTGGTATATATAATTCTAAACAAAATAATATTAAATATAATATAAAATAAAAATATACCTCGTAATCCTTTGATTATTTGTGAATGATATCACAAACAGATGAGAGCTCACGTGTGACTCCTCTAGCGGTATCCACGTGCACTAGATTATGAATTAGATGATCTGTTAGATGCTAGTCATTGGGATCGACAAAATACTTTCGGAAGTACTACGGATTTGAAGACGTATCTCCGATCAGAAAAGGAGTAGGTTGTTAAAGGCTTCCTGGGAGAAGTGGAGGGGTTGTCGCAAAACAAGGAGAAGTCGTCGTGGTCAGCGTGAGAGGCAATCCTCTCTAAGGCTGGCTATTTATAGCCTTCAAGGAAGATGAAGAGGCATCACTCTTCATCTTCTTCATTAATTTTCTCCATTAATGATTATAATCATGATTCTTCAAATTCTCTAAAGAAAATAAGTGATAAATTTCACTCTCTCTTATTTGGATCAAATAAATACATATTTGATTTTGATCCATTCTAGCTTTCGATATTTTAGAAATAATTAATAATCTAATAAATTCTTATTCAGAATTAATAAATTGATTAATTTTAGTTTCCACTAACATAATCAATTACAGAAACTGTTCATGTCTATGTTCTATGCGTGTGACCCTCTAGGTTCTATATACGAAGGCAATATAAATCTATACATAGACTAAGATAATCGTCTAATAACAATTTTTAGCCACCCAACATGATAGAATATTAGTCATAAAATAAAAACCACTGATCCTATCGGAGAGCGAGGTGGACTTCCAACTTGATGACAAGCACGGCTTGTCAACGAAGAACGATGGTGGTCAAGCACAACGATGTTGAAAACTTTTTCGACTGAGGGGTGTTTGCCCTACGAAAAAGACGACTGTCAGTAACCCACCGGGAGTTCCCCGGCAAGGCCCTCCGACGGTCAAGTCAGAATCCGGTGGAGAAGAGGAGGCTAATTAAGAAACCACTATAGCTATAAAAAAAGTTACGCATACCTGTGTGTGAGGGACAGTGGATCTTATATGTTAGGACCGGGACCGTCAAGCCAAGGGGGGTGAATAGCTTATTCTCGATTTCGTCTTCCTACAATGTTAGCGTGCGCAAGCGGAAAGAACAATAACACAATCAAACAATCGCTAATACGTTATCTTTACGTGGTTCGGAGATGACGCTCCTACTCCACGGCTATCCGTAAGGTGGACGACCCCGATCCGTCGGTGGATGACTCCTCGGATGTCCTCCGGCTAGTTCGTGTAGCTCCTTGCGGGTGGAGAAACCTCACCACAAAACCAAACTTCACTTCTGAGCTTTTAGACTACTATTTGACCTTTAACCAAAGCCAAATTCGTCAAGCTTCTCAGCCAAAACCAAACCCCTTTAAATACAGCTTAAGGCTAAGAAACTCGTCACCAGTCGACTGATCCCACTCAAATTCGACCGTTAAAGCTTAACATTCGAATTCTGGCCACACCAGTCGACTACTCCAGGAGCAGTCGACTGACCACCAGTCGACTGGTTCATTACCAGTCTACTGATCATTCTGTGAGTTCGAGTTCCCCCGCTGGCAGTCGACTGATCCATTCCCGGCCAGTCGACTGCCCAACTTACATATTCACTCTTTCTCACTCCGAAGACCCTCCTTCACGTATGTCTTCAAGTACACTCCCTTGGTTTGCCCCTTGAAGTCCTCTTCCACCGGATATCGTCCCTCGGATGCGCACGCAAGCCCTCGGCTTGCCTCCATGTCACCCTTCACGTGTGCCCCTTGAAGTCCACTTCCCGGCTTGCCATGGAGTCCTCTTCCCTCGGCTCTCGTCCCTCGGATGTGTCCTCCACGTGTGACTCACCAAGTCCTGCAAACTCAATCACACATATCAAACCACAAAGGTAAACCTAACTTAAACCCTTTGCCCAAACATCAAAACACATGGTCACTCCGGACCATAGATTGCCCAACATTATATAGCCGGGGGAACCGACAACTTTCTGTCCCACTTATGCCCCCCTTTTGTCTTATGTGGGGATAGAATCAAGGGTCACTGTCAGTTATTCGACCAACGCCACATTATCTGACATTTGCAGGGGGCGTCGTGGTACGACGTGGCCTTTGCAGCAGCGCTCGTCAGAGATCGTACCATGGCAGAGAGATTCTCCCGATTCGGACACGAGTGGTGTTAGGCCCGAGTCGGCAGGCGCTGACACAGCGACTGCCTTAATTTGCGAGGTGTCAGCGAGTCCGTACGGGCAAGGGCAACTTTTGATGATAGGGGACACCGAGCGGTAGCACACTCGGGGTATGCCGACCAGTGTGCCGGAGTCTCACACTCGATCCTCCGTGTATGCCGTTTTCCCGTCTGAGAGGGCGATCAGAGGACCCCTGATTGAAATGTTCCCCTCATTGAGGACCGGGCTTCAGACTGATCAGGTCGGGTAATTTCCTGACTAGCATATCCGATCGAAGTGTCATTTGAGGTCGGCGTGGAGGTTGCCTGCCACCACAGGCAATCCTACGACCAGCAGGGTGGCTAACCCCATAGCCCTCCTCTCCTCCCGTGGGTTTAGAGAGTGGGCACAAGCTCTACCATACCTGGCTCAAAGTGCCACACAGGCTGACCTGATTCCACACTAGTTAGGGCGGGATCAACCACCACGAACCGATTACTGTGTAATTTAATCTATTCATCTTTATCCTACATCTCAATTAATTTGGTGCAGTATACATCATCGCCAAAATAATTATTTTACTTAATTTCCAAGATATAATAGGCTTATCTTGAATGATAATCATTCCTCCCATGGTTATGGATTTCAAGTCGCTAATATCTCTATCAAGCGGTCAGGATGTTAACTCACTAATCCAAGAGAGCGATGAATTCTTTATTTACTCAACACTATTCTCTTTACATTTTGCTATACACCGAACTACCGTATTAATCACAATCCGATTAAAGACTATTTTTAACAACGTAAAAGTATATAAATCCACGCATAAAATAAATGAAGGTCTCAAGTCAAAAGATTAGTTACACTTGTTCATTAAGACGAACGACCAATGATGCTTAATATGTGGTGTTCTCTTAAGTGGGTCGTGTCTAGTGTACCTTTAAACTCAAGACACCCCCAAGTATAACTTGGATATTCATCCCTCGGTCTATCTTGACCTAGTCATATGCAATGTTGATCTAGATATCTATGTCCCCTCTACCTTGGATTGCTCTTCTTCTTCCTCACTTGAGGATATGGACAATTCCACTTCCTCCTCCTCTTCGGATGTTGAGCTTGATTCAACTTCTGATTGATACTTCTCCTTCTCTTGGACCAATGAGCCCTTATCCTTGGACTCCTCTATTTCTTGTCCTTGTGTCGAATTTTCATGTAGAGCTATCACCTTTCTCTATAGCTCATAAGCATTCTTGTATTCTCCTACACGTGACACAATATAAGTAGGTAATAAACTTAACATAATTCTCATTACCTTCTCATCTGACTCTTTTTCCTCCTTTTGATCCTTGGTCCAATACCGAGGCCGGAGGTGTTTCCCCTTCTTATCCATTGGAGCTTCGAATGGTATCTCCAAAGCGGTCCAATGGTCCCAATCCATTGGGAACCAAGTCTCCAACCGCTTCCTCCAATAATCGAAATCATTTCGATCATATCGAGGTGGGAATCGAGTATCCCATCCTAGCGGACCTTCCAAATCCATCTTCCTCTAGTGTTTTGCTCTCCCGGTGATTAATCCGTAGATGATCCAACCTTTGCTCTGATACCACTTGTTGGTAATCGGTGCGCCGGCTAGAGTGGGGGTGAATAGCTCTTTGCCCCCGATTCAATCATTTCTTTCTACACGGTTAGTTTGCGCAAGCAGAATAATATAAACTAAAAGTAACGCAAAGGAAGACAAACCAATTTAACGTGGTTCGGAGATAAAGCTCCTACTCCATGGCTATCCATAAGGTGGACGATCCCGATCCGTTGGTGGACGACTCTTCGGAAAGCTTCCGACTAGCTCATGTCGCTCCTTGTGTGCGGAGAAATCTCACCACAACACTTGGACACACACACACCTGAGCTTGGTAGACTACTAATAAGCTTTACCCAAGCTTATTTCATCAACCTTTACTCAGCCAAACCGAGCTCCCTTAAATAGAGCTCAACCCTGAAATAGTCGTTACCAGTCAACTTGTCCACTCGACCTCGAACGTTACAGCCTAATGTTCAAATTCCAGTTGACACCAATCGACTGCATAGAGGATCAGTCGACTGATCTTTCTGCGGCCAACACCAGTTGACTGCTCCAAGTAGTAGTCGACTGACACAACTCTAAACCTAGGGTTTTAACCCCGAGTACAGTCACTCAACACTCGTCCTCGCCTGACCAACCTAGATCTAGCCTTCTAGCCTCCTCCATCAGCCTTACGTCCCTCGGATGTCTTGTCATCCTTCACGCCTTGCCTTTTAAAGTTTTCTTCGGTCTCAGTCCTTGTTGTCGGGTCTTCCTTTGCCAAGATATTACTTGGACTTTTCTCCTTCGTACCTGTATCCTTCATTCTCACAATGCAACATCAAATATAACAATAATCCTAACTTAAACCTTAGCCCAAACATCAAAACCCAAGGTACCTAGATTGCTCCAACATTCTCTTTCTTGAGAATGATTCGTAATAAAAGGGTACTTGTGCTTGCCACCTAAAAGGATAATTTAAAGCAGCGTTTTAGTATTTATGAAATATATTTAATAAAGAATTTTATAACTCTTATTATTTTATTCAAGTCCAACAACCCCCACTGTTAGAATCGGGAATTGGTTGGTAACAATTCCTAATAGGATCGAAACTCTGAGTCATATAGTATGTACACAGCTAAGTTGTATCTACATGCTATATTCATTAAGTAGGCCTTAACCTGCAGATCACAAATATATGTGACTTTCGTATATTTTTGTCGAGTCTTATATCCTCAATATTTGTCGCTCAAATCAATTGACCTTAGTTGAGCTAAACAAGTCAACGAATTTGAATTAAGTCGACCCACTAATAATTATGATAAATTATAGATGTTTTAACATAAGCCAACAGCTGAGCTTCACCGACTTACGTAAAAACTCTAACTATCATCATAGTTATTAATGGAGAGCTTTCAACAAATCTTGACTTAATATATTTAAAGGATTTTATAATTATTAAAAATATCTCACCACTAAATAACTTCTTGCGCATCCACACAATCTCATTACGAGATTTATCTTTATGAATCTTGACTAGGGAATTTTTGTTAGTAGGAGCCCTAGAGCCAATTATATGATAATTGACTAGGCACTTTTTGTATCATATTCTACCATTAATAAATGCATATTTGGTTATTATATTTACTTTATACTTGTGCCAAATAACTATGTATAATAATGTCCTTGGGTAGTAGATTCTTATCTATATCATATCGATTGATTGAATCGGTAGTGAGATAATGTAGAGAACACTACACTAAACCATTCCTAGTTAAACATTAATATTCAAGGACAATATTAATCCATGGAGACTAGCATGTAGGTCAATTGATGACTTGAGCTCACAAGTCATGAATATGTGATATCAAGTTGACATATGGGTATACATTAGAGAATTTGTACTGAATTGACCCGCCATGAGAAAGTTTGATAGATTGTCATATGAGTTTATGACACTCATATAACAATCTATTAAACTTTCTCATGTGACTATTAGTATGAATAGTCCTTAGACCTGAAGTCACTACGATTCCCTACATGAGGACTTGTGTACTTTGGTATCGTCAAACGTCACCCGTAACAGGGTGGACTATAAAGGTGATCACTGGGTATATAATGAATTATGCAGAGGGATGTGAGTGATGTAGATAGGATCTATCCCTCTCATATGACGGGAGTGATATCTGTGGACCCCTTGATCCAGTAGGACTGCTAAAATGTATGGCTATGCTCAAATTAGTCAATATGAGATATTGAGCTCATTTGTTTGAGTGAGTCTACTTGGGGATCAAGAAACACAAAGATTGATCGAGGATAACACAGTCTATACCTCATTGGTCAATCTAGATATCGAGGATAGAAGGACAAGGTCATATGTTGTCATAGTCACAGGGGTTAAGTCGGATCTCGACTTTTCTTGTTATTTGGGTAGCAATGATGCATTGCTAAATGTCGCTCATTGCTTATGTTTCTAAAGCAGTTTAGGCACATTGCCAACGTTACGAGAACCTATTGGGTCACACACTGAGGACACGATGGTTCGGAGATTGATTGATCTTAGTTTGACTAAGATTTGATCCGAATTGAATTGATTGAGTTAGACTCAAGTGAATCCAATTGGATTATGGGATTGAGATCTAATTTGAGTTAGACTCATTTAGATTAGACTCAACCACATTTGGATGAGATATTAATTCATTAAAGTATTTAATGAATTAATAATAGAGGAGGATGAAAAGATTCTCTTCATTGAATGGAGAAAAGTTGAAGAGCCACATGAGAAGATGTGCTCTTTATTGGCTTTAATGAAGGAAAGCTAAAGGGACAAAAACTCTTTATATTCATGGGATGAGTATAAAAGAGTTTTCTTATCATTTGGATGAAGTTAAGTCATCTTTCCTTCCTCTCTTCCTCCTCTTCTTCCTCTTGGCCGAAACCATTTCTTTGGGGTTCTTGGTGGTTTTGTGAACTACCTCAAGTTGCTAGCACAACTAAGGTAGTTCTTCTCCGAAGTTGAGAGATCGTGTTCGTGTAAATACACATAGAGGCACGGACACTTGAACGTGCAACAGATCCGATGTAGCTTGGACGAGCGGGATAAATGCAAGGGCACACTTTAAAGGTATAGTATAAATATCTCACCACTAAATAACTTTTTGTGCATCCACACAATCTCATTGCGAGATTTATCTCTATGAATCTTGAAGCAATCATGTATTTCGGTAATAAGATATTTATATTTAAATTGTAAGGTATATTTCTCTACAGGTTTGACAGATAAAATTCATTTCTACATTTCTGTCTTGAAATGTTAAAGCATAACACTTGAGATAAATCAAAATTTCTTCGAAATCTCTCGAAGCACTAATCTTCAAAAATTTGAAGAAGGGGTTTAGCACTATATGATCCAACCACGAATCGCTCTGATAACATATTTAGGTTCTAAGCGCAGCGAAATATTGATAATAAAATAAATTTTGCTCTTAAATCATGGATCTTTTCTTGGTACATATAGTTCTAAACAAAATAACATAAAATAAAAACATACCTCGTAATCCTTTGCTTATTTGTGAACGATATCACAAACAGATGAGAGCCCCACGTATGACTCCTCTAGCGATATCCTCGCGCACTAGATCATGAACTAGATGATCCGTTAGGTGCTAGCCACTTGGATCGACAAAATACTTTTGGAAGCACTATGGATTTGAAGATGTGTCTCTGATCAGAGAAGGAGTAGATTGCCAAAGGCTTCCCGAGAGAAGTGGAGAGGTTGTCGCAAAACAAGGAGAAGTTGTCGTGGTCAGCGTGAGAGGCAATCCTCTCTAAGGCTGGCTATTTATAGCCTCCCAGGAAGATGAAGAGGCATCACTCTTCATATTCTTCATTAATTATCATAATTGCAACTCTTTAAATTCTCTATTAATAATCATTAATAAAGACTCTTCATATTCTCCATAAATGATCATAATTGTGACTCTCCAAATTTTCTAAAAAGAATAAGAGATAAATTTTACTTTCTCTTGTCTAGATCAAATAAATTCATATTTGATTTTTAATTCTCTATTTTCCCATTGAGGCCGAACCTAAACCTATGCTCGAGAGATAGTTGCCCATACACTGATAAGGGATGTATGGATTCTCGAGAAGAGAGGAGCCGCGTGGTCCCCCCCCCCCCCCCCCCCGGACCGCCCAGATCCCACGAGTAAATATAAAGTTAGATCTACATTGGATCTAACTTGAATCGCCACATCTCCGGGTTAAGCACTGATGAGCGCATTGAACTATCCATGTGTCTGAGAGCCCTCACAGCCCAGGCACAATGACGCAATTATCAGGGGCACGCTCTACCGCTGAGCTAATAGCCCATCCGTTCTAGCTTTAGATATTTTAGAAATTATTAATAATTTAATTAATTCTTATTCAGAAATAATAAATTAATTAATTTTAGTATCCACTAACTTAATCAATTACTGATACTGTTCATGTCTATGTGCTATGCGTGCGACTTTCTAGGTTCTATACACGAAGGCAGTATAAATCCATACACAGACTAAGGTAACCATCTAACATCCGTTTTAAGCCACCCAACGTGATAAAATATTAGTCATAAAATAAAAATCACCATGAACCGATTACTGTGTAATTCAATCTCTTTATCTTTACCCTATATCCCAATTTAGTGTAGTATGCATCATTACCAAAATAATTATTTTACTTAATTTTCAAGATATAAAAGACTCATCTTGAATGATAATTAATCATTCCTCCAATGACCATCGATTTCGACTCACTAATTAATATTTCTATCAAGCGTCCAGGATGTTAACTCCCTAATCTAAGAAAGTGATGAATCCTCTATTGACTCAACACTATTCTCTCTATGTTTTATCATACACCCAATTACCGTATTAATCATGATCTGATTAAAGACTGCTTTTAACGGCGTCGAAGTACATAACTTCACGCATAGAATAAATAAAGGTCTCAAGTCAAAAGATTAGTTACACTTGTTCATTAAGATGAACGACCAATGATGTTTAATATGTGGTGTTCTCTTAAGTGGGTCGTGTCTAGTATACCTCTAAACTCAAGACGCCCACAAGTATAACTTGGATATTCATCCCTTGGTCTATCTTGACCTAGTCATATGCAATATTGATCTAGATATCTATCTGATTAAGGACTGTTTTCAGAATAATATAACTATTAATCTGTGGGACTTTATCATTAATCATATACATATAGGAAAGTAAATGATTAATGATAAATACTTATCTTTATTAAAATAATTATTCATAAATACATAAAAGTATTTTGGCACGTAAGTGCACACATTAACATAATAAGCTTTCAATAAATTCACTAGTTCAAAAGAATGGGGTCAACTCAACTAAATTTGCATAGTGTTTGGTATTAATTTATAATACCATTATTATAGTAAAAGGAAAATTCGTCATCTTGCCGACCCTACACATTCTGAAAGGGAATAAATTAAGAGCAATGATAGAGAGAGTGAAAATGAGAGAGTGAAAATTATAGTGAATTATGTGGCATGACGTGACACTTTACATGCACACGTCCGATTATCGCTTGGACACCATCGGTGGCTTTCGGCCGCCGCCCCGAATCAAACTATACCCTGGGAGGGCACGGTGAATCCGTCGGAAATCGTGCATGCAAGGTGTCACATCATTCACTATGGTTTTCACTCTCCCAATCATTATTCATAAATTAAATCATGAGAAATGTTTTACCCCAACGTAACGGCCCTTTGCATTTGCATGGGAGAGATCAAGCCTCCAACAAGACATTTTTGTACCATTGGAAATTAATCTCAAGTCCGGTAAATACCCATCTAGATATCAATTGTACTAAACTGCGGGGACAATATTATTATCTATTTTTGGTGCAATTGCAATGGTACGAAAACTTACTGCCACGAAACACGACATTCAAATCTTTGGGTACATATAAATTTGTTCTTGTTTGTTTTCAAATGCATGTGATCCTGTACTTTCATTCGTTCCAAACTCATGTGACCAATCCTTATGATATCAGATATATATTTAATTAGCTAAATAGTAACAATAAATCAGTCTACTGATACTGTCATCTATCTAATCCTTTATTACTGATAGATAGGACGAGAGACAAGAAGAACATGAACTAGCATTTCACAATTAATTAATACTGATCAATTGTACATTCATCTCTCTCTATATATATTTTATTTGTTCTTGAAACTTTATTTTGGAGATGCTTTCCGATGAAGTTGGAGGTGAAGTGTATAAAAGACAAATATATTAGTCTTTCAAGCTTCACGAGGAATGGAACTGATTGTGTCACGAGCATGGTGATGTGCCATCACAAAGTGTTTTTAGCTCTCTCCTCACTTGTTGTGGAAAAATGCCAATGGATGAACCAAAATACGGGACCAAAAAGATTCTCACAACTCATCAAAAACATCTCAGACGCTGAAACTTTTGTTTTTTGTTTTTGTTTCTGTTTTTAATTTAAGAACCACTGTTGATACATTCCTAAGGAGTATTTTTTATGATCCAATTGATGAGTACTAATTCCACTCAATGAACTCAGTTCTTCTAAGTGGGCCACTGTTTCGTTGGATCTAAACTTAAGATTCCAACATAAATGGCGATCTAACTATTCATTTCGAATTCAATAGAACGAAAGTTAGTTGGACGTATTAGATAGGGCAGAGACAACTAAATTTGCATCATCCACAAACATCAAATCCCTTGTTAAAAACTTCACTTCAACCCTAGCTAGCTAACTACAAACAATGAACATAAATAGCTAAAAGACTCAGTCAGCTTTCAGAATTTGGGAAACCGATGTATGCCATATCAAGCAAACCGTAAAATCTAACACATCCACAACTAGGGTATAGGTAAAACCCTAATTCACTAGCTTAGTGCACAAAAAGGAAAAGTCACAATGGTTGCTTCCAAGCATGATGGAAGGCTCGAAACTCGCCTAATGAGTCGCAAATTAATAGTCGATAGAGTCATCCGTCATCGTAAACCGACGGCCGGTCATCTAATCAAGTAGCTAGCTAGCTCCCAAAGCAAAGCGATGAGGCCCAACTGGCCAACTGATGCAACACAAAGCTTGCACGCAGGGAGGAAAGGGACAAGAGCCGTGGACGTATGCGTTGTTGGATTGTGATGATTAGGGAATAGAACGCACACATGTGATCCGGCGCATGTATATATAGTTAATTAAAGCGTCGTCGGTACGTGTTCTGTGCCCGGCAGGCAGCGTGTGTGTGTATATGTGTATGTACGTATTAATGATATCGATATGGGACTCGAAAAGTGTTAACTGTGAAGACAAGGAGACAACCTCAAAGGGTTCTCAAAGGCAACCTTTTTTGTAATTATGATGAGGGAAATGGCCACAACTTGTCAGATATCGATGCATGTCGATTGCAGGAATCAACACTATTCGTAAGATTGATTGTTCACGAGACCATCGAGAGCATGGTAGGGAGCAGCAGCTACCCTCATATTCTTCCTTACTCATGTGACCTTAACCCCTGACATACATATATTATATATATATATATAAATTCTTCGATTGAAGGTTTGATTACTATTAAAAAGAAAAACTCTCGATGGTATGGCAATGGCGCGTCTATCGGGCTCGAAGAAACAAACAAACTAGGAATCCTCCCCGTGAGGAAGGTCTTGGATGCACGCGTACGGCACGTCCGCACCAGTCACCACCACCACCACCACCACGTCGAGCAGGAAGAAGAAGAGTTTGGAGGGCAATTTAGTACTTTCGATTGCCATGCTTTTCAGGTAATTTTTGAGGCAAAGTACTCAAGTACTTGTGTCGATATATGATCACATGCGTGCGACCTCTTTATAAGCCTCGCAACCTCCGATGCCCATCGCAGAGCTGGGAGGTTAGGGATTCAGGAGGAGACGATGGTGTCGAGGGAGCAAAAGAGAGCTGCACTCCATGAGAAGCTGCAACTCCTTCGCTCACTCACCAACTCTCATGCAGTAACATATATATAGATCATATATATGTGTTGATTTAGTTAGTCGTTTAATTAATTTATTAATTATGTATTGGGCATATCATGCAGCTGAGGAAGTCGTCGATCATATTGGATGCCTCAAAATACATCCAAGATTTGAAGCAGAAAGTTGGAAGATTGAAGCAAGAGATCAACGCGTGCACACAGAGCCAAGTGGCGCAGAATAACGACGCCTCCTCCGTCTGCTCGCCTCAGGTGATCGTCGAAACCCTGGAGAAAGGTTTCCTGATCAGCGTGTGCTCGGAGAAGAGCTGCCCGGGACTGCTCGCTTCGGTTCTGGAAGCGTTCGAGCAGTTGGGTCTGCATGTCGTGGAAGCCAAGGCCTCCTGCGCTGATGCATTTCGTCTGGTCGCCGTCGGAAGAGAAGTAATTAATCTTAATTGTCAATTAAGTGTTAATTAATTTACTAATTAATTAATTAATTAATTAATTAATTAATTAGGCTGAGAGCATGGAAGCGCAAGCGGTGAAGGAAGCAGTGCAGCGTGCCGTCGGTTGTCTCTGTGGAGAAGACAGCGAAGAAGACACAGATTAATTATCATAATTAATTATGACCGAATTAAATGGATGCGTGAATGTTCTTCGTTCTCCTCTCGTTCGAAGTTTTGAGGGCCTGCAAAATTAATTAGCCCGGGGCCTTCTCTATGTCTAATCCATCTACAAATTCATGCCTGATCGATCGAATTAAGTGTGCTTAATCTTCGCCTATAATTACGTCACCTAATGTTTAAATGGTCAAAAAAAACTAATTTAGTATTTTATTTATTTATTATTATTATTTTAAATTCGGGTACTCTGCCAGAGTGCGTGCCGAGTCGTTGCTCAATTCGCGACCCGAGCCGAAAGACGGACCCTCTCTCTCGCGCCTCCTTCGCCGTGGATTTAGGGCTTCGCGCGATCCCAATGTCGCTGCGCCGACGTCCAGGTCGCCGTGGATGCTTTGCTCTCTGGCTGTTTTGTGGTATGCGAAGAGAAGGTGATCTGATGTCCGCGATCGATCGCGCTGTAGGTATGCCCTCCGAGCCTCTCTCGTCTCTCGTGTATTTGGATGCATTCGTTTTGGGGATTCGCGAGATTGAGCGTATAACCTTGGGTTGTTGTAATGGTGGGTTCCTCGGCCGATTTAGTAGGCAAAAAATGATTGTCCAGTGAAACATACGCAATTAGCGGATACCACGATTGGATTCAGCTTCTGAAACCTTAAAATTTTGGATGGGGATAAAGCAGGATGGGTTATCGCGCATGATTACATGGATCATATCGACGTCCAAGCGGCATACTGAGCACCGCTGAGAAACACAAAAAAAGGGATGCCGATAAACGAAATAGAAAGGTGGTCGTTCCCCGAGACTTGGTTTTCTAGAATTGTAGAAGTGTATGATACCCAAACTTTCACTAAGTTACAAATGTGTTGTTCCATTATATTGATGGCATCATTGGATCGTTTGCTGAATTTAGAGGGAAATTTAACTTCTTTTTTTTTGAGCTCTCACATCAAACTGATTGATCCGTGCAAATGTTAGGACCCCAGCAGGGCGGCCCTTTGTCGGGGAGCAGCTGACGTGAAGTCAGGCGGCCAGTCAATGGCCAAAGGTGCCCAACGCATAGGGTTATCTGACCGGTCGATATCCGATAGCCAGCCGAGACAAGCAGTCTGGTCGACGGGATGTATTCCTTAGGAGTTCTCCCCCCTCCTAAGACCGATACGGAAGGGCCATCTTAGACCGGTCAAGTTAGCCCGAACGGCCGAGTTTTTCCTCTCAGGATCGCCGAATGGGCTGAGTCAAACTCAAACCTTCGAGTGGCGTAGTCACAAGGCTGGCCGACCGAACCTTCGGTAGGATCGAAACTTGGACCCAGTAGCTTGCTGCGAACTCTATGTGGGATACGGTTCGAGTAGGATGTGACTCATCGAGATACAGGAGGTGGCGGTCGTATAGTAATTACTGTGACATGGCATAAGGGCGGCTCACCCATACTGATGGGGATGACATGATTGACGAGTGTCTGTGATCACCTATGACTGCCATCCCCGCCATAACCTCGGTCTGATACCGAAGAACACATAGGAGGATCTTAGGAAGATCCTAAGATAATGCGATAAGATGAATTAGCAGGGTGTAGGCTATCAACGACGTCTACAAAAAGGGTCCCCCTCCTTCAAGCATAGGTGTAAGCTCTCCAATTCTGGCTCTCATTTCTTTTCTTCTCCTCCAGTGACCTAACTTGATCATCGGAGTGCCTTCGCCAAGGACCCCCTGGCCAATCTCTAACGGTTCTTTCTATTCGCAGTTTGTTGGAACTCTTGTCGGACCACCCGTCGTCCAATCGGCAACCAAGCAGTTATCCAAATTGGTCAGCGCCAGTGTCGTGTCATCTGGTTGGCGCCCTTCTCCGCTTCACGACAGATAGAGATGACAATGGGTCGGGTTCGGGTCGGATTATATATCTTTTGTGCCCATATCCATCGGATATCAAATATCCATCCGAATACTCATACTCATTAAATGATCGGATATCTTGCATACTAATAATTTTTCTTTTTTCAATCCAACTATATCATTAACAAAAGTGCATAAGAATTAACATCATATTTAAAAATATATATATATATATCTATAATTTTAAAAATAAATTAAACATCTATATAATCTATTCCTAGCATTAACACAAATTGTTAGTGGGTTTTAGGGAAAAAAAATCTTTAATGTATATATATATTTTTTATTTAATCGGGTATTCGGGTCGGATATCAGATATCGATAGTCCCTCAATATCCTCCTGCATTCGGGTCGGATATCGGATTCTCCGTTGGATTCGGAGAAAATTGTCATCCCTAACGACAGGATCACCGATGGCTTTTCAACATGAAAATAGTACTCTCGATATTTGTAAAGAATAGCACCAGCACCACAAGTAGGCTCTAATTGTTCTCCATTACTAACAATTATGTGCTTAACCTCTAGCTTGTTTGACTGGCATAGTTTAGATGAAGCTAGCTGCTGCTATCAATTCTCTGTATTCCAAGAGGAAATAGCAAAGTCTTTAATTGTGGGACTGGGTTCTTCTTATAAATCGTGGTAAACATGAAACTAGTGCATGTTTGTATGACTTCTTCACTACAGAAATAAAAAGTACAAATAGCTACTTTTGTATCACTGAGACATTCATCCGCACGACAAAATTAGGTGTTTCTCATTGAGAAATTCAGTATCATTGATGAGGATAATTGCCCAAGGTTAGACTCAGTGGAAAGGAGCAGAAGTTACAAGACCCCTCAAAGCTTCTAGTTAGTATCGAATTATCCAGGGAATAAACAATTGTCATATAAGTAAAATTCAATTGGTGGCTAAAAGAACGGGTCTAACGCCTGCAGTTTCCCTTGGCTTTGTGTGAAGATGACATCCAAGGTACTGCTACTGCTCCCTGAATTGAACATGGCATCTGCAAATTCTGCTACCGAATAATCAATATCTCTACCAACCTGCATCTGTTCTATGTATCTATTGCTACCATCTCTGTCGAGCCAGTTACGAAGTTGGATCAATGTGGTTTCTGGTGCTACTGTTTGCATATTATTTTCACCATTCTTGCTGTTGCTAACAGCACTTGGCATGAGCTCATTGGGGATCATTATTGGTGTCGGAGAAGTGCGGCAAGTGTGTGCACCGCAGTAGGTGACTTCAAGTGTGGATGGATCATAATCAAGCCGTTGCACTTTCTTCTTTCCTTTGCAACCATAGTGATTCTTGTGGGTGCAGTGATAGTAGCTTCTGCAGTAGGTAAAAACTTCATGTCACTTAGATGTGTTTAGTTTTGAACCAGTAATTTATTTATGTCATTGATCTGTACCAAATCAATCACAAATGCTCTTGAACAAGAAAGCCCGAATTCATGTTCTTAGGAACTTAAAGTGATCCAGAAATGGAAGTAGTTGCGGAAAATTGAGATATCTTTGAATTTGAAATTATCAATAAGTACTCCACTTACAGAGGGATATAAAATACCTTGGAAACCTCGAATTAAGTATCTCTTTCTGACCATACTTCTTCCAGGTATATCCGTCATCAGGAGCATTCTCCATGTTAGGATGGGCCGGCACCAACTTTACCAAAGTGCCTTCCTTTCTGCAAATTCAACTGGTATGATCTAACTTTCCAATACTTACTACAACATAATTGTATTGTTAACTTTAGTGAAACCAAATTTAAGACCTCAAGTTTTCAACATTTCACCTCTTCTTGGAAGATTTTTGCACCAAACACCTGCCCCCTTTCTGAGCTGATGCTGCCGAGTAGACATAGCTTGAGCCACCCGCAAACTCTGTCACCGCCGGCTGGGTTTCCAGTGATCTCTGCGCTGGCATGCCAGCGCACAGAGGATTTCCGGTTCCTTCACCGGCGTTCATGAGCAGCTGTTGGGCACTGCAAGAAGATTGGTTCTGCAGGGTGTATAATCCTCGGATGGCTTTGTTGAAGGCACCAACAATCTCCTCGCAAGATCCCGAGAGGTAATGTGCATCGGATGCAACCTCGACGTGGAATAGAAGGCTGCTCTCCAGTTCTTTGGCAAGTTTGCATGCGTCAAGGATTTGAGACAAGGCCGACTCCATGAGCCTTGCACTGCTTCTGTGCCACTGAATCAGAAGAAGAAATGAATACATAGACAGGGAAGGAGGAGGTCATTTTAAATCAAAGCAGTCTTATTTTCTAGACGTTAGGGTATTGAATGGGTAGGAAAGGCCGACTTGGTCGCATTCTTGGGTCTTTGGGGATGACCCTCTTGTTCTTAAACAATCTTTGAACTCTTCCACCATGCGTGGAATTTTCTATCAATTACTTCGCACAGATACCTCGCATTTTCCTCGTGCTATATGCAAATACTCTTGTTACCTTTGAATCAATAAAATTATCGATACCAATGATTCTCCGATTGCTTATGCATCGGCATGTCAATCTCACTAGCAGCTGGAAAGTTGTAGTTTGTAACTTTGAACCTTGACCTCGTGCTCCACTGGCTTTAAATTATCTCCAAGTAGTTTGCAGTCTAAAATATGATGTCTTTACTTACGTGTTGTGCTACATTTGAAAGATACATTGAACGATCATAATAATTTAATGTCGAGTTCCGATTGATATTATTTAGGAGATGCTTGGTAAACGGATTTAGAAGATAAAAATGGGAATGAAATATATTTCATTCCCATTAATGATGCTTGGTATACGGGAATCGGAATCAAAATATGGATATGATATCCTTGATTTGATAATCCAACTCTCACTAGGTTATCACTAAATCCATAAACCTCTCAATCAAAATTCATTATCATTCCCATTGAACGTGAAACTCAACATGAATGACGTGATATTTTTCGTATACTTGCATTCGATTATCGTTTGGACACCGTTAGTAGTCTCCGACCGTCATCCCGAATCAAACTATATCTTGGGGGTACGATGAATCTGTTGAAAATTATTACAATTGAAATATCATTTTATTCATATTGTGTTTCATGTTGAAATTTTTCATTGTCTATTATTTTTCTTCTTGCTCATTTATTTTCCCTTCAAAGGGCTACGTGGCCGCGCGCAACTTTAAATCAAAGAGATATGGAAGACAAATATATAGTCAAAGTCGTCTAAGAAAACAACTTCAATTCGCGAATAATATACGCGTTAATTAAGTTCTGTCGATCGAAACTTTTGATTCTGTCGTGGTGCACTAGTTCTCAGCCATGAATTCAACTCTCCAACGCAGGTGCTAGCTGAAATGAAAGGTACACAAGCAGGAAAATTCAATTGGGCGCCTTATGGAGTGGGGAACTGTCCGCGTACGTGAAGACCACATTAATTTGGCACCTTAAACGGTAGCAAAAAAAATAATTCGCTCGTCTCCGTACACACAAACTTAGATGTTACGGTTAATACATGAAGAGGACGGAGATACTGATTTGATCAAATTTTGACTCTCGATCTTAAGATGACAATATTTACATACTAATGATAGTTGACACCTTAGCACTTTCATGTTATGAAACACCTTAAATTTTGGGATTGATTTAAAAATATTGAGTTAATAGTTTGTTCATTGCGAATATTCTCAATCAACAAAAACTGAACTAAACATATCTTAAACTCTAAATTGCGAAAGACAAAATTACTCTTGCACCCTAAAATTAAAAATTATTAAAAATAATAACAAAGATGTTCAAAGTCTCGGGATCCAAAACCTGATCAGCTATTAATTAAGTTTCACACAATAATATTCACACACACCAACTTACCGCGTACTTGTGTGGACTCAGAGTGTTTGGATTTCAATTCAAACGCCCTATATTTATTCCAATAGTAATATTTTTAAATTTTTTTGGATATATTATATATATTTGGTTTAATATTTTAAGATTTAGAAGTTGGATTATACTGGATTTAAGCTAATAAAATTTTTCTTTTAAGGTTCAGATTTCCATTTTAGATTATAGTGTTCAAGATAAAAAAATTTTAAATACTCAAAGAGTATATTATTTGTATTTAGGATTTAAGATTTTAAAATTTAGCAGTTGAGTTAGGGTGAGTTTAAATAAATAAAAAATTTTCTCTAGGATTCAGACTTACCTCTTAGATAATACTATTCAAAATAAGAAAATTTAGATGATATTACGGGGTATAGTAAATATATTTAAGGTTTATATTTGAGGAATTTTTAATTTTTAAAAAACAACTAATAATAATAATTTTGGGCACCTGGATTTACTGGTTTTTAAACAAATATATATTTAATCGAGGGACGCCTAGATCCAGGTATGCCGACAGGGTGTCGCGCACAGTTGAGCGGCACACCATTTGCAACACATCAATTATATATATATATATATATATATATATATATATATATATATATATATATATATATATATATATATATATATATACACACACAATTTTGCTCTCCTGTGGACCGCTTCACGCGGACCGTGTGCGGACCGACCTGCCTGATCGGTCAGGACCTAGCCTGACCGATTAGGCAGGTGCATGATCGATCAGCGTGACCGATCAGGCAGGTGCTTGATCGATCAGCGTGACCGATCAGCCATTACCCAGTGCTGACGGGTTCACCGCTATCCCTCGGATTCACCACGCCGATGGGTTCACCGCTACCCTTAGGGTTCATCGCTCACCCCCTAGGTTATAGTTTTGTTCAGGGGCGGCGGCCGAAGGCCGCCGATGATTCCAATCGCCACCATTGGCGCAGCGTCAGCAGCGCCTGTGTGACCGATCAGGCAGTTGCCTGATTGATCTGGCGCTGCGGTCTGCAGGACAGCAATCACTACAAAAAAAACAATGATTCTGGGACGAATTTTGGGACGATTTTTTTTTAAAATTCGTCCCAGAAAATTTAGGGACGAATTTGGCGACAAATAATTTTTTTCGTTGCAGATTTGCCGTTGCCAAATTCTGGGACAAAAATCTAGATTCGTCCCTGAATTTGGCGACGAAATTAATTTTTCGTCCTCAAATTCGTTGCCAAAATTGCAACGAAAATAAAATTCGTCCCACAATTCGTTGCCAAATTGCAACGAAAACAAATTCGTCCCAAAATTCGGTACCCACAAATATAAACTTTGCGACGAACCTGTTTCGTTGCAGAATCTAGAACGAAAAAATATATTCATCCCAGATTCTGGGACGAATCATCAAATTCGTCCCAGAATCTGGGACGAATCATCAAATTCGTCCCAGATTCTGGGACGAATGTTCATATTCGTCCCAGATTCCCAGAATATGGGACGAATATAGATTCGTCCCAAAAATATAATTTAATTAATTTTATAAAACATCATTTTTCTCATCTCCGAGTCTGGGACGAATCAGGGATTCGTCTCTGATTTTGGGACGAATTTACTGATTCATTCCTGAATCTGGGACGAATTCACTGATTCATCCTTGATTCTGGAACGAATCTTTGAATTCATCCCTGATTTTGGGACGAATCCAAAAATTCGTCCCTGATTCAGGGACGAATTATTGAATTCGTCCCAGAATCAGAGACGAATTCACTGATTCGTCCCTAATTTTAGGACGATATCAATGAATTTATCCCAAAAACTGAGAGACCATGATAAATTGGGGACGAAATTTTTTCTTTACAAAATTCAACACAAATTTTCAAATATTTTCGAATACAATAAATATTATCAATTTAACTACGTTCAATATATCCATACAGATATAAAACAGTACAAAACAATACATATCATCATATCCATACAAATATAAAAACATCCAAATATCCATACATATAAAAAACATCGAAACTAAAGATACTGTCATATCCATATGATACAAATAGCATCCAAATATAGTATAAGATAACTGATCACATACAATCCATAGGAATCCATAAAGTCATGCAAAAAACTATAAAAACATGAAGATATTGACTTCTTCCATTGGCAATCTTCCTTCTTTCAATTTCTTCTTTTCCTACATAAACAAAAAAATGTGCTTTTTTATTCAGGAATTGTGTTAAATGAATGAACTAAATTAACACGCTTAAATAGCAAATCATTCAAAACCCATAGAATGTTAAGACAGCAACAACATAAAGTTCTGAATATATTGTTTTAAAGTTATTAAGGAAAAGAGAGTGATAGGCAATAAAGCACATCAGATTTGAAGAATTGTAGACCAATCCGCGAGCTACCTTATGACATCCAATAGCAGAAAGAGTTTGTAGTGGTCTTTTAGCTTAGGATCAGCTTGCGAAACTGGCTCTGTGATTAACTCCTTTGAAAAATCCTTTTGCAAGAATTACCCTCTGAATATGTCACTCGCTACCTACTTGGAAAATCACTAGAAAACAAGACAAAATCATATAAGACAACTATAGAGAGATATGTGTATGGATATGATACAACAATTGATCTCTACACTAGCTTGTTTCATATAGACAAAATTCAAGAAACTCACCTGACCGTAGTTATCAAATATTTCAACAAGCTTCTTCTCAGTGACCTGAAATACATTTGCCAAAATTAACATTAACATAATTAGCACCGGCTGCATATAACAAAATAATGATGGTAGAAATAATCTGATGGTAAAAATAAAAAGTATGTTTAGTAGTAATTGGAACATCAAAAATAAATTAACTAGAAATAATCAAATGACTAGTCACAGCTCTGGAAGTAATAACACTTAGCCTTAATTGAAGTTTACGAAACTTGAAAAGAGAGACATATATGTAGTTTGACATAGGCACAGTGAAGAAAAAAAGTAGCTAATTAATTAGTATAAGTCAATTTGGAAGTGATCTCATGTTCTTTGTAATGGTATGCATGATAATAGCATTCGAAGGGACAGAACTGGAATCGTAAAATAAGGTTGAGTGCTAATGAACTCAAACCAGAAGGAAAAGCACTCTTTCCGTCTCCTGAGCAAGGTACCTGACCACAAAACAAGGAGGAGACTCAAATGGAAGCTACTCCACATAGATGACGGCCGCCGGCGCCCCACAGCCAACTGCCGCCGGCGCCCCACAGCCTGCTGCCGGCGGCGCCAGAGCCCGCTGTCGGCGACCCGCGGCCTGCTGCCAGCACCGCCAACGCCCCACAGCCTGCTGCCGCCAGAGCCCCGCGGCCCCCTACCGGCGGACGCCGGCGGCCAGCGGCTCGAGGGCGACACAGCCAGCGCCCCTCGGCCCGCTGCCGCCCCCCGCTAGCGGCCAGCGGCTCGGGGGTGACGCCAGCGGCTCGAGGACGACGCAGCCAGCGGCTCGAGGACGACGCAGCCAGCGCCTCGCTGCCTCCGCCCGCCGGAGGTGTAGAAGGTGAGAAAAGAAACAAGAGAGGGAGAGTTTGTACCTGCTGTGTCGCTACTCCAAATCCACGCGCGCGCCCAAATTTCAGATCTAGGGTTTTGGGTTTTGGCCAAATGAGGTATGAGGTGTTATATATAAAGTTATTTTGGGACGAATCTTTTTCGTCCCTAATTTAGCAAGCAATATACTTTTCGTCCAAGATTTTGGGACGAATAACAAAATTCGTCGCAGAATCTGGGACGAATCTAGGTTTCGTCCCTGAATCTGGGACGAATTCCTAGATTCGTCCCAGAATTAAAATTAATTATAAATAAATAAATTGAGTTCAAAACTCTACCTAGAAATATCGGAATTACATGAAATCAGTTCCTACATGTTCGTCTACTTCTCCTGAATTTATAAGTTCTCTCAAATATAAATTTAAATTAATATATCAAAACCAATGATTTTTTTATCCGAATTTGATTTTTTAAATAGTTTAGTACTAAAAAATTTATGTTAATTAATTAAATATATTTAATTTAGCATCAATAATGTTTGATAACATTTTTATAATCAGGAGAGCTAGACAAACACATAGAAGTAGTTTTGTATCATTCCGAGAACTATCTCTCTAACATCAATTTGTAACTCTTACTCATATTGAACTCATGATTAATTAGCTGTATATACATTTACATATTTAATTTAACTATCAATATAAAAAATATTGGATCAAAATATTTAAATTTATATTTGAGAACACTTATAAATTCAGGAGAAGTAGACGAACACGTAGGAACCGAAAAAACACTTTAGGCGCTTGAATTCAATCCAGGCGCCGCGAAAGTATTTAAAAAAAACTTAAGCGGGGCGCTTGGATTCAATCCAAGTACCCCGCCTAGAATGAATCTAAGCGCCTGAATTCATTCCATGCGCTCGAGCAGTGTCCGGACAAGAAGTATATATGTATTAGTAGTTTATATGCTATGGGAATATTACAATTTTGAAGGTGCAACACTAATTTGCGAACGTTTGGTATATGAAGATACTTATAGTTCTTTTCGCATTCAAAAATATGAAATTCAGACTCATTTAACAAGCCAAGGATCCGAAAAGATTCACTAGAGAAATACCACATCTAGAAACTCATTTATTTCACAATTTAGACAAAAATCAGTTGTGATGCTAGAATCTTGGGTAGAAATAGGTGATATTTTAATAGGAAAATTAAAGTCTCAAACAGCAAGAATCATTGTATGCCACAATTTATCATTTCTCTATATATAATTTTGATATGCTACGGACCTATCACTGTGGACTCGTGCGGACTTGACAGAAGGCGCCTTCCATTAGCCTCCCGTTGCATGGAAGACGTCTTCCATTGCCTTTTTTGTTTCATACAGTAGTTTTTTGTTTTTATTTTTTGAGAATATATTTAAGATTTAGAGGTTGTGTTATAGTGGGTTTAAGCTAATAAATTTTTTCCCTAGGTTTAGTAGTCCCTTTTGGGTTATAGTGTTTAAACGAAAATAATTTATATATTCACGGGCTATATTATAGGTATTTAACGTTTGAAAATTATAAGATTTATGAATTGAGTTATAGTGAGTTTAAGTTAATAAGATTTTCTTTTCAGATTTAGTCGTCCCTTTTGGATTATAGTGTTCAAACAAAAAGAATTTAGATGCTCACAAAGCATATTAAAGATATATTATAGGTATTTAAGATTTATTGAAGAAAATATTGATTTTCTTAAAAAAATTACTAGAGGCGTCTTCCATCATATAGAAGATGCTTCGAGTCACGTTGCGCATAGGCGTGCAACGTGAAGTTTGTAACAGAGTATTTCTCTCTCTATATATATTTTTGCGTGACTCATCCTTTCGGGCCTATGCACGATGGGGGTGTTCGAGGCGTTTAGAAGTTATCTAGATGCATAAATATTTTTAAATTATTATTTTTTAAATCATAAATCCTAAATATTATATACATTCAAATGACATACATGCCGCACTTAAATTTTTTTTGTTTTAATTTCTTTTAACTTGAACAATATAACTCAATCCTTGAATTCTAAAGATAAATTTTTTTTCGTTTTAATTGTCGTGTTTGAATTTGATCGAGGTGCCCCAGTAGCAGATGGAAGTTGTGTGGAGCATATCAAAATCATACTCACGCACACACAGATAACTGATATCCCGCGCGCCTCATCCCCGCGCGCCTGTTCCCGCTTGGGGCACCTAGATTAAATTAGTAGATTAGATTTTATCTTTAGGGTTTAAGAGTTGGGTTATAATGTTCAAGCAAAAAAAAATTAACACTAAAAAATTTTAGATACTCACGAGGTATATATTTAGGTTGCTTGATCATTTTTTTTTAATTTTTTTTAACTCCGAGATTAAGTCAATTAGATTTTACCTTTAGGATGTAGAGATTAGGTTACAGTGTTCAAGCTAAAATAAATTTACCACTAAAATTTTTTAAATATTTATGGAGTATATTATATGTATTTAAAATTTAAAATTTTTAAAAAATATTGATTTAAAAAAAATTGAATCCAAATATTTAAATCACAGCGGCACATCTTAACTAGTCCGAGAGATGGATAGTCCTCCCCTAGTTCGTCCATCAGGTATATTCCTATATTCAGAAACATAACAATAATATGTCGACGACCAATCCCTACGGTCGCACTGTCCGATAAAATTGTCCAACATTGGAATGAGTATTCTGTATGCAAAGCCAAACTCCCAATATTTTTGGCACACAGGACGCGTGCTCTAGCAAGGATCAAACTGTGACCACCCTCACGGACATAGCCGAGATGATAAAAAATTGTTAGATTATCATTAAAAGATCGAACTGTAACCTCTTTGTTGACACTGTTACAGTACCCTTATAGTTGTGCTATGCCTGAGAGCTCGATTACATTTTTCAATCTTTTGTTAATCCAGTTCTTTCAAATCAATTAATCTTAAAAATCATCAATTGAATCTTACATAAATTTTCTATCCCCTCGTGTTCTTCTAATTTAAAAATAAAAAAAACCCTTTTATGGATACAATGGCGTGTGCCTTTTCTTTTTACCTCATTTTAATGATCAAAATAACTTAGAAATGGATCTAGATTTTTGAAATTAGCTAGAAATAGTGTGAGATATAGAAGAAGAATGGTATAATATATGGTTAGATTTTTTATCAAATAATTAAAATATTTAAGATTCGAGTGTTAGTTGTAGTTGGTTGTTTGGATGGGTTTTAATGAATATTTTTTGATTTATTTAATGATCGATAGAAAATTTTTATGGGATGGAATCGATCATAGATTAATTTATTTGAAAAATTAAATATTTGATTTATATAATTTTTTTTATAATAGATAGACACCTTTTTCTCATATTCATCGAGTGAGTAAATTAAAAATACAACTTTATGCCCATAAAAAATTTGATTAAATAATAAATATTTTTTAATAGATCATTTTTTGATTTATTCCGATGATCAATAAAATTTTTCATAGAATCAGACCAATCATTTTCATAATTAATCAATATAAATTTAATATCAGATCTTAATTAAAAAAATTAAATCATATAACAATGACTAATCTCGGAGAACATGAATTTCACAAGCCAAGGAAAGTGAAAATTTTAATCCCATGTTCAATTTCATTTCATCACTCATTTGTCTTCCCACTTTATTCGGCAAGAAAACAATAATTCATGTATCAAGGTATTTTTTTAATCCTAGAGTAATTCACTAACGTTTGGAAAGAAAACAAAATATAATTTCTTCTTTATTAATAATAAGGGAGAAAAATGAACTAAGTTAAGGGTTTATAACCTAACAAATAAATCTCAAATTAAGTAATAGTAAATAATAATACATTATTATTTTAGTACTAAATTTTAAAATAAAATAGGTAGATTTTACTAGATTAAATAAAAATATATATTATGATAACCTGCTATTATTATTATTTTGTTTATTTATGTATTTTTACAAAATTCCACAAAGCGTCGTGATTCGTACAAATTTTCCCACCGTTCGATGCACTGAATCGCACAATCATCCAGTTTCCCCTCTCTCTCTCTCTATTTATATACGTCAAACGCTTATCGACACTGTGGTCGGAGAAGCCGACGAGTGGTTCGTACCACGCCGCTGAAACGCACAGACGCCCCTTCGCCGCTTTCGCTTCCTAGGGTTCGTTCGTGAGGTTTCTTCTTCGTCCCCCCTCCCTCCCTTCAGTTTTCTTTCTGTTTGCCCTTTTCGATCTTTGCGTCATTGCCATGTTTCTTGGTGTCTCTTTTTTTTTCCCCCTTTCTTCCAGGCCTGATGGAGGAGGAGCTCTCGGAGACGTTCGAGGCTGCAAAAAAGGCGGCGGACCAGGTCCAGAACGGAGGAGAGTTCACGGAGGTTGAACGATGTGTCAGTGCGCTTCGGAGGCTGAAGAAGATACCGGTGACCACGAAGGATTTGGTGGCCACTCAGGTAATGGGGTCCTTCCGAGCTGCATTTCTCGTACCGGGACTTATTTGACCGGATCGCTGTTCCTGCTGTTGTTTCGAACCTATTTTTGGAAAGTTTCGATCTTTTTATCTTTTGTAAAATCATTTGCCGCCTCTAGTTGTGGAGATTGGGTGTCTTTTTATCAGGGTTTATTTGGGTATCGACCTGATACAGAGTTTTAGGTTTCGAATGATTCGTGAGGTTATTAACTTTGCTAGTTTGTTATGGATAGGACGAGAGCTTATTCTGTTTTTATCATCAGGATTATCGAAACTTCTCATGTTTTTAGTAACAATAAATAAAAGCATCCCATTAAGTTTGTTCAATAGACAACATTGGAATCATAGCATTCCAATGCCTATCCCCAACCTTGATAAATAAGTTGGAGGGTAGTAGGTAGTCTTAATTGTTTGAGTAGATATAGAAAAGGGTAGATCCACAAGTGTTACTAGTAATACGTCATAGAGTTCAATGCTGACAGAGTGAGTATCAATTTGCCAAACCTCAAATAGTTGGGACTCATGGTTGTTTTTGTTGTATGCAAAAAATGAGAAAACACTTAACAAAATAGATGGGACATAAAGAAGGCAGTAATAGGAGACAAGAAGAAAAACAAAAATATATCACTTGGAGGTTGATTTCACCAAGCTCAATTTGGTTAGCCAATCTCTTGATGCCTTTACCAAATTAGGAACTCATGCAAGAGTTTAGGCTTTTACAAGATCTGTGCCTTGATGGCTCCACCGAATTAGAAGCACTACAAATGAAAAATATCATCGAGAGATTTTAGTTGATTATGTGGTGGTTGTATTAACACCAACAAACACCAAGCCTAGTTAAAGGTAATAGATTGGAACCTTAATGGATTGCTTTTCTGAAAACCTAGGCAAATTTTATGCAATTGACATAGTGCAACGCATATCCGGTATGCAGACAAGTGCGGATGCATTTTGTGAGTTCGAAAATGTGCCTTGCCTTATTAAAGTCAGGTAATTTAGGATGTCAATAGTAGATATGATTGATCTTCATCAGATTCACCTCTTTGAGTTGGGGTTTTATTATTCATGTGAGTTCCAACACTTTAATTACCTCTAAATATATTTAGAGAATCTCCGATCAAAATGTTGGACCAGGTAGCAGACGAACCTGAGGTGACCGGCCCGACCCCACGGAAGTTTCCCACCGGTCCAGGGTAAATTGGGAAGCGCTCGCAGTGGGCGGTCTAGAAGCCCAGCGTCCCAGGGTTCACATCTCATTTGGAGGAAAAATTCCTGCAAATACGCCGTAATTGGGGATCGAACTGCGGATGCCTGAGATAGTGACTAGTCGCCCTACCACTACACCATATCCCCGGGGGCAAAAACTGTCTGGGTAAACTTTTTATAGTAACCGACCCCACCGCCGAAGCGGCCTTATATTCAAAAACCCCCTAAGGGATTTTTGGAGGCACGGTTCTACTAGTTGATAAGAGGTTTCACTGTCAAGACAACACCTCAGTCAACAAACCTCTCAAAGAGGGGACTTTTTTTGTTGCTAAGAGGACTTGAACCCGGAACCTTAGGCAACACATGTCTCCATGCTTTCCACTTGGGATAAGTCAACAAAAATTGTCCGGGTAAATTTTTTATAGTGACCGACCCCACCGCCGAAGTGACCCCATATTTAGAAACCTCCTAAGGAATTTTTGGAGGCACGGTTCCACTAGTTGATAAGAGGTTTCACTGTCAAGACAGCACTTCGGTCAACAGACCCCTTAAAGAGGGGACTTTTTTTTTGTTGCTAAGAGGACTTGAACCCGGAACCTCAGGCAACACATGTCTCCATGCTTACTACTTGGGATAAGTCACTTTGACGAGAATCTTCAATTAAGGAGCTTAAAACAATGGTCAAATATAAGACATTTATGTTTTTTATCATGTCAATTGTTATATGAAAAAAAAATTGCAGCAAAAGCATGGGAAATATGGTAAAAGGTTGATGGGACACTTGAATACTTTAACCTTGTTTTTTTTTGAGCTTGAACAAGGGTGCACAACGTACTAGAGAGCTCATTAATCTACACTTATTTGGTGGTTGCGGCGCGGGGTCATTTCTTTCACTTATCTTATTGACATAAGTATGTTGAAGTAAGGCTTAACCGAAGAATTTGAGGATTGAAGAACCAACAACAACTAAGCTATATCCCACTAGGTGGGGTTGACTATTTGGATCCTTCTACGCTATTGGGCTATATCTCCTATTATATCATCATTTATACTTAAATAAATTTTATTTTGTTTTATTGTTGCCAACTAAATCTTTTTTGGTTTTCCTCTTTCTCGTTTGATGTGCGTATTTGTCATAGTTACTCATCGCCTAACTATTGGAGCATTTATTGACCGTCTAAGTGCATGTCTGTACCATCTTAAACGTGTCTCTTAGAATTTTTTCTCAATAGATACAACTCCGACTTTCTCTCTAATGTTCTCATTTCTTTTTTTTTTGTCCATTCTCGCATGTTCACTCATCCATTTAACATCCTCATCTCGGCAACTCTCATCATTTTGCTCATCTGCTTGAGTCATAGCCCAACATTCAACGTCATATAACGGAGTAGGTCTAATCGTCGTTTTGTAGAAACTTTTAGAGGTACTTTATGATCACATAAACACCGGACGCCTTTCCGCATTTCAATCATGTTGCTTGTATTCTATATAAGACATCTCTCTCAATTCCTCCATCACTTTGCAAAAATGATCTTAAATACTTAAAGCTTTCAGTTTCAGACAACTCAGTATTCCCTATCTTAATAATTATCTCATTACGTCTAATATTACTAAACTTAAATTCTATATATTCTATTTTTACTTTACTAAGTCTAAAACCTTTCACTTCTAGTGTTTCTCTCTAATATTTTAGTTTTGCATTTACTTCTTTACATGTCCCATATACTAAAATAATATCATCTGCAAACAACATGCATTACGGTATTGCATTTTGAATGTGTCCAGTGAGTTCGTTTATAATTTGTGTAAAAAGATAGGGACTTGGAGTTGATCCTTAATGTAATCCTATCTTTATTGAAAATGTTTTAGTTAATCCGTCTTAAGTCTTCGCTCTGGTCATCACGTCCTTATAAATATCTTTAATTAGTTTAATATATGTTACACTAACACCTCTAAGTCAATGAATACCATGTGTATATCTTGCTTTTGCTCCCAATACTTTTCAATTAGTTGCATGAGAGGTATTGTCTACCTTTCAAGCATGAACCCAAATTGATTTTCGATCACCGTGGTTTCCTTTCTTTATTTTTTTCTATTATTCTTTCCCAAAGTTTTAGATATGTATATCTATAGTTTACATGATTTTGTACATCTCTCTTGTCCTTATATAAGAGAACTAAAGTACTTATCCTCCATTGATCAGATAATTTTTTCATTTTCAATATCATATAAAATAATTTTGTAAGTCATTCAATATCTTATTTCCTAGGCACTTTCATATCTCTATCGGGATGTCATCTGATCCAACGACTTTTCTATTTTGCATCTCATTTAAAGCTTGTTCTACTTCTGAAGTTTGAATTCTACAATAAAAATTTAAATTCCTATAGTCATTTGACTTACTTAAATTACCTAAATTAAGTTAGTTGCCTATACCTTCATTAAAAAGTTGATGACAATACTCTTCCACCGCTTTTTATTTCTCCATCATTTACTAGTACTCTATTACATTTTATAAATTCCCCCTTTTTTTGTATCCAAATTTTGATATAACCGTTCAAAAAGTTTCATTCTTTGCTTTATTCTCTTTTTCTTGTTCTCTTTCTTGGCTATTGTATATTTTTTTAAGTTTTCCTCATTTTTACAAATATATAAATATATAATTCCTTATAGGCTTGTCGTTTTTCCTTTACTTTCTGTAGTACTTTCTCATTCCATCATGTGCATGCCCCTTTACTTACCAATACACTTAGCTATTATTTTCAACTTTGATATCATCTTATCCCATGTCGTATTAGAGTTACCGTATATTTCACATAATACTTGTACTCTTACCTTCTTCTTAAATATGTTTTGCTTCACATTTTTTAATTTTTACTACTTAATTCTAGGAGTCGTATATGGTTCCCTTCTATTAATACTATGATCGTGGCGTATATCAAACACTACTAACATATGTTGAGTTGTTAACTTTTCTTCAAGGATGACCTTGTAATTTTTACAAATCTTTCTATCTCTTTTTCCTAATCATAAGAAAGTTAATTTGCGATTTATTATTCTCACTTTTGAACTTGATCAAGTGTTCTTTTTTCTTAAAAATATATTAGCTAGTATAAGGTCATA
Organism: Boesenbergia rotunda; assembly: GCA_024364735.1. Classification (NCBI taxonomy): domain Eukaryota; kingdom Viridiplantae; phylum Streptophyta; class Magnoliopsida; order Zingiberales; family Zingiberaceae; genus Boesenbergia; species Boesenbergia rotunda. The sequence continues at coordinate 142,175 of JAGFNQ010007256.1, read as the reverse complement.
TGCTATCGCAAAATCCAATATAATTTTCCCTTCTTCACTTCTTGTTCCAAACCTATAATCCCCATGCACCTTCTCATATTTCTCATTTTTCACTCCGATATTTCTTTTTAGATCTCCTCATATTAAAATCATTTTATTTGACGGAAAATTTTGTAATATTTCATCTAGGTTGTCCCAAAACCTTGAATTGATATTTTCATCTAATTCTACGTAAAGTGCATATATACTAATTACGTTTATAGTTTATTTCGTCACTACTATCTTGAGAAATATAAAATTAACTATTTACGAAAATATCTACTCTGTTTCTTGTTTTACTCTTTCCTGTATACCATAATTTAAAATCCGAGTTCTCTATCATCTTTGTCTTCTCACCTACCCATTTTATCTCTTGTACACATAAAATACTAATTCTTCTCCTAATCATCGTATCTACTACCTTCATTGCTTTATCAGTGAGGGATCTTATATTTTATGTTCCAAATTTTATACTATTAGTTTTCTTATAATATTTATTTTTATCCAACCTATGGTGTTAGAACTCGTACTTATTTAACATTACACTCAAGTTCTCATGGAGATATAGCGGTCTTTGTCGATGCGTTCAGTTAGATTTTACAACGCGAACTCTTACATATTTATCACTGCACTTGACTTTTGGATATGTAATGGTCCTTGTTGAAATATTACAGTCGAACCCTATAACGCGTTCTTTCCGGGAAACAACCTATCATTAACATAATAGTTTAATGCTGGTTGAAAACTTAACCTAACCTTCCTCCTTTATTCGCGCTCGAGACCGGCCATGACTAGGTCGTAATGGGCGGAGTTGGATTTAAGATCCAAATGGATGAATTTGGATAGTGTGAGTAATAGTCATTGAGTCATGGTCAGGAATTTAGTCTTAAGATGCTGGAATACATTGGGGTTGAGCCTTAATTAATGATTTTAAGTTTTTCGGGTTGAAACATAGGAACCAAAGTGCGTTTCATGATTTAGTAGGGGCTAGAGGTTTGTGTGTGATGCATACGTACAACTTAACGGTACATGTGTTTATTCTTTGTGCGACTATGAATAAATTTTAAGAGGAGAATATTTTGAAAGAATGTGTAAGACAACTATGCTTCTCTTCTTGTCTAAGGATATATCTTGTAATTATGAAGGTATTCTAGAATAAACAACAACAGTTAGGATAGAAAAATGCATTTCTGTTATTCGTCAAGATATGCAATATTATTAGTATAAATAATTGAGCAAATTAAGCAGACTTTTACTTTAATGACTTTCCTTAAAGCTTTTCCTCTTGGGTCTCAACACGCAGGTCTTAGTTTCTTTGGCCAAGCAGGTAACTTCTGATGAGAAGAAAGGCAAGTAGTTGTCTTTCTACTTATGGTTTGATAGGCCACTTAAGATAAATGTTGTCCTGTAACCAAAGCTAGTAGCTTTCCTTCCAACTAAGCTCTTACTCTTAGGAGGAACATCAATAAAATCTGTAGATAAGAAGCACAAGTACACTTGTACAAAAGTATAAGCTGAATGATGAGGTGGCTTCCCTCCCTCCCTATTAAGGTTACCATCAACATTTTTTTTTTGGATAAAGGATCATATGCATGTACCACTGCATTTGTTGATCTATTCATATTTGCTGAATGCTCTAAATCCTTGAGCTCTTTGTCCATTGATTGGGAGCTCGACTATTCTCCCTTATTTGTGTGCAAAAATTAAAGGTAGATTTTCCTATTTACTAAGGATTGATTTTGATAAATTCAAGTTCATTCTTTATTTGTTTGGAGCCAAGAATGTGGGTCTCATTCTTCTACCTTGTATATATACCTACTGGATAATGGTCGGAAGTTCTCCATAATGGTGGTAATAGAGTTTATATTTCAGGTTGGCAAAAAACTTCGCCTTCTGACAAAACATTCCCATGATGAGATTCGGACTGTGGCAAATGATTTATTTCAGTTCTGGAAGAAACTAGTGGTTCAGGAGGCATCAAAAGATAATAAGAAATCTGACGCCTCAGAGGTAAAAAATATTCCAAAGGTTGAAAAGGACACTGAGCGAGCAATGAAACTCAATGCGGACAGGATTCCAAAAGCTGCATCAACAGAGAGCAACATTGTCTCAAAATTTGAATGTGCTGAAGCTGGTAAGGTAGACTGTGACGGGGGAAACCAGAATAGCAAAATGTGCAAACTAGGATCTGGAAAATTAGAGAATACCAATTCTACTAAATTTGGACAAACAAACACTGGAGAATCAAACAAGAGGGATGGTTTCTCTGCGAATGAGAGTGCAGGATATATTTCAAAGAAACCTCGGTTAGACACTGGCTCACTGAAGCTGTCTTCAATGGTAAAGTGTAACAATCCTGCACGTGATAAGATCCGAGAGCTTATTGCAGAAGCCTTTGCGCGAGTTTCTAAGGAAACAGCTGACAGCAAATTAGATGAAGTGAGGAACATCCTGGATGAAGTTGATGCATCTGACCCTATTCGTGTAGCTGTATCTATGGAATCTGCTTTATTTGAAAAATTAGGCCTCTCAACTGGTTCTCAAAAACACAAATACAGGTCTATAATGTTCAATTTGAGGGACAACAATAACAAAGACTTCCGACGAAGAGTCCTCCTCGGTCTCATAAAGCCACAGGACATAGTTACTTTGTCTCCAGAAGACATGGCCAGCGACGATAGGAAACAGGCGAATAAACAGATAAAAGAGAAGGCCTTGTTTGAATGTGAAAGAGGAGGAGCTCCTGTAGCAACGACCGATCAGTTCAAATGCGGGCGATGTGGGCAAAAGAAGACCACATACTATCAATTGCAAACACGTTCTGCTGATGAACCAATGACTACTTTTGTAACTTGTGTAAACTGCAACAACCATTGGAAGTTCTGTTAATGAATCAACATCACCCTTTGCTTGGTTGCGGTAATTAGGTGATGCAGGCATCCGGAGACTGCATTCTATCAGTTAAACTTGTGCAGCTGTTGAGCTGATGACGAATTTCGGAACTTAATCAATTGACCTCCTGCCAATTGAAAAATCTGAACCCTTTTCTTTATAGCAATATATAGGTGGTCAGAATTGAAGATTCATTTATCAGCCTCTTAGTCTTCCTAAGAGGTTTGACATGGTAGTTTGTTGATTTAAACATTTTTATTAGTGTTCAGCTGTAATTTGGACATTAGTAGTTCCTATTTTTATCTGCTGCAAAGTCATCATTGCCTTCATGATTTGCTATGGAGAATCCTTCGAGTCGTCTGATTTGGTCAGATTTTGTCTCAGTCATTTCTATTTGCTTGTCATTCATTTCAAGCGGTATGATAAAACATAATAGTTAAATTACAGGGGATATTTTAATTTTGCACCACTAAAATAAATAAATAAATAAATAAACACCCAATAAAATATAGTGTAAAATTAATTTTAAAATTAATTAGAGAATATATATACATATATATTCGAGATGTCTTCTCAAGTCATCTCAAACTATAGACACGCATAGTTATATATATATATATATATATATATATATATATATATATATATATATATATATATATATATATATATACACACGATTTTGCTCTCCTACGGACGTGATGTGTGAACTCTCCATGCGGACCAGACAGCCAGACTGATCACGCCCGCGGTCCACATGAAGCAGTCCGCAGGAGAATATTACTTTATTTATATATATATATATATAAGGATTACAATTAAATTTCTTTATTATCCGGGTAATGTTTGGGCCACCGGTCTAGTTTTATAAAAGTTTTTCATTCATGATTAGGATAATTCGAGAAGCATTCAATGTCAACGATCACGAAATCTCTAACGTTGCTCATTTTAATTCATATAAAATACGTCATACTAAAAATTTAATTTAATTCCCTATGATCATACCCTCCTCTTTCTCTCTCTCTCAATTTTGTTAATATTCGCCTTCGAGACTATGATACAGTGATAGGGTGACTAATCGCTATCTCAAGTATCTACGGTTCGATCCCCAGCTACGACGTATTTGTATAAATTTTTCCTTCAAATGAGATGCGAACCTTGGGACGCTGGACTTCTAGACCGTCCACTGCGAGCGCTTTCCAATTTACCTTGGCGGTCGATGGAAAACTTTCATGAGACCGAACCGATCGCCTGAGTTTGAAAAAATCTTCTTAATTATTTTTTTTTTCAATTTTGTTAATATCCTATTAATTTATACAACGGGTGCCGTAGCTCAGTCTTATGCGGCGAAGGTCGTGGGTTCGAGCTCGGCGGGGACCAGCGTGAGTCTTCGGGCTCGCCCGGGACTATCGTGAGGGAGCGTATTATCTGATTCATCAATTTGTCTCTCAACAGAATATTAATAAAATTCACGCGGTCAATTTATTTCAGACGCCAAACTCGGTCAACGGATGCGGGAACGTAGAAGCGGCGGAACCAGCCGCCCCTCTGAATCTCCATCGGTGTACTCGCATACAAATATCACGCGTCCACGCGACGGTAACCCACCGTTCCCCGGGGTCTTCAACGGACCTGGCAATATAAACGGATCGGATAAGCCAACATAAAGATCCAACGGATGCAAATCTGAATTGTGGTAGGATAACGTACGAGCGTCCGCACGGTCTCAGCGGTTCGGCTTTCGTCGACGGCCAGGCAAGCTTTGCGCATATGCCAATATCCGCATGCCTTAAACTGATCCACCAGTGATTAGTTGCCACGTTGCATCAATAGGGATTCGGCTGGGGGGTGGAAACCATCCACTTGGCTTCATTGTCACGCGAAATAAATATAAAAGAGCTTCGGAGATCGGCAATTGATCGCCCGCCGCGGTTTCCCGTGCTCCAATCAATCGCTCCGCCTCGCAAGGTTTGCGAATTTGCCTCTCCTCTTCTCACCTCTATCGATTGGTGTCTGTCTGTTGTGATCTTGGTTTTCCTTGAGATTAGGGTTAGCTTTGGGGGTGGTTGGATTGCAATATCGTGCTTGCAGTCGATGCAGTCAGTTATATTTCTTTAGATGTTTTTATTTACCTTGTATTTTAGTTTGAATGATTGTCCTGGTACGATGCTTGTGCTTGTACCTGCGTTCGCTCCGCCTGATTCGAAAGAAAGTTTTGTTCTTTCTTGGGCATGGATGCTGTGGGAAATTTGGGCGTTTCAAGTAATTTCTCTTTAGTTTGTGCCTTCTGATCTAGATTGGGCAATAGTATTGTTCCTATGCTAAGATATGGGGATATTTTTCTTGCAAAATTCGTTTTTACATATTTCTTGCCCTTTATTTTGTTAATTATATGGGTTTTATGATGATAAGCTTTTCTCCAAGTCGATTTCTTGTCAAGATTTCTTGTCATTTAGAGAACGAAAAGCTTGGAATATTCATGCATACATGCATCTTGGCTTTGAAGATGGGAAAGAAGGGGATTTGTGATGCCTTCATGCTGAAGTTGCGGTTGGGGAGGTATCTCACGACTGTTGCAAGGGACTTCTTAGGATCTTCTGTCGATATTGCTTTGTTTTTAGCATTTACCTGAAAACAGGCGTGTCTGATTAGCTATCTGACAACTTAGGACAAGCTTAGGATATTAGTTCTTTTCTCTTGGTCGTGTGGGCTAAGGCATGGCAATTGTTACCCTTCATTTATTTTGCTGGTTTCCTCAAATATCAGCATCTCATATAAAATTTATATTTTTAGATGAACTGTCAGGTCCTTTTAGGTCTCTTAACCATAGTCCTGATTACAATTTTGAAGTTTTATTGATGATGAATTATGTTAATATTGATTCAAAAAACCTTTACTACTTTCATATGTATGAGCTACAATATGCCAGACAATCCTTTGGTAGGACTTTCTAATTCTACTGTCCTTAACACTTCAATGAAAAAGGACTGTTCATCCTACGTCTATCTTTTGGTGTGTGCGATTTTATTTTTCTTCTGCCATATGTTCCATCCATGGAAGTGTAATTTTCAGTTAATATGATTTCTCTGATTTTGATTGATGTGTCTTTTTCTTTTCTGTTAAACATCTCTAGGCAACTTGATCTTCATGAATTCAAGGAATACAGTGGTATCTTCTGTTTCCTCTACAGCGGGAAACAACATCAGCTCTGGGCTTCTGCTTTGCTCACAGCCAGGGTTTCTGGGATTTCCTATTATTTATGTGGACTTCCAGTTATTGAAGGCCATTGTTAGGATTCCTTCTTCATCAGTTGTCTTGGAGACCTGCGGAGTTTGCCTGATTTAGTTGAAGGGAAACCAAAATCAACTACATCAGTTTTGAAATCAGTCTAGCAATTTAAAATGGTCTCCTCTGAGATAGGTTGTGTCACCAAGGTCAATGTTCACAAGAACTTAATGATGCAGAAACTTCTTCCAGCAGTCTCTCCTGATGTTGTGGCCTCTGAAAACTTGGAATTTGATTTTTCTGATGTGTTCGGTCCTGTTCCAGTTCATGCCTCCGTTAACTTACATGTTGTCATCCCTGATAATGCAACTGCATCAGTTTCAAGTGAGACAGTTTATGATGACCCAATGGTTATTCACAAACGATCACATTCATTAGTGGGCCCTTCAACTCCAGTTAGCCAATCATTGCAGCTTAGCAAGCTCACAATACACGAGAGTGATAGCTCCTTGGATCTTTTGGAGTGTGCAACTGGGGAGGCTGATGACCAGGATTCATCAATCTGCATCAGAGACAAGCACGAACCCATATCTGAGAAATGCGAGGGCATTGGACTTGATGATTTTGAGGTTTTGAAGCTTGTCGGAAAAGGGGCATTTGGGAAAGTGTTTCAGGTGAGAAAGAAAGGCACTTTTGAAATCTATGCAATGAAAGTAATGCGGAAGGACAGGATTGTGGAAAACAATCATGCTGAGTACATGAAAGCCGAGAGAGATATACTAACAAAAGTTGATCATCCTTTTGTAGTCCAACTTAGGTATTCATTCCAGGTGCGATATCTTTGTCAACTCGTTACTTATTTTGGTCTGTATAGTGATAACATCTAGGATATAATATTGAACACCGCTCAATTTTGGTATTTGAATGATTGTGTTGGATAATGCCCTTATATGGATTTGTGGTAGGTAAGTCTAGGAAATCTTAACTAGTAGTTTTCCTCGTTCTATTTTTTTCCAAATGTTCTTTTGGTGAAATTATCAGTTATACTTATTTGACAATAGTTATTGTAAAATAACATGTTATCGTTTCTAGTAACTCTTATAAATTGAGTGCTTTGTTTATTTTTCATCATCAAGCAATTAAAAAAAGAGATTTCTTAGCCTCAATCTGAATAAAGATGCCTCCCTATGCACCTGGTAATATCCAAGTGTAATTTTTTTTTAAAAATATCTTTAAGCTAAAGATACTGCAAATACACTCTTCAGTCAACATGACAAAATCTCAATTACTACTACTATCTTCTTGCCTCTTCAAGATGCTAAATTAATGTTCTCTTACTAAAACATTATAAAATGTGTTAATAACTTGGAACCTATCACACCTTTAGATTGAACTTGATCAGTGACATACAACTTAAAAACAATGCATCACAAAGCCCAATTATTTGGGGATGATACAACAACAACAACAACCACCAAGCCTTATCCCACTATTTGGGGATGATAACATTATAAATTACATCTATTCATTCTTGTAAATCATTTCTTATTATGTTGAGCAGTTTTTCGATTGATGCCTTGTGGGGGAATCAACTTGTCTATATAATCTCTTTGTTCTCTCATTTTAAACATTTTTCTCTCATTTTTATCACCTATTGAAGATACACTTAATTGCTTCCTATATTCTTATTCTAGTTTTTTTTTTCCAATACTGTGGGCATATCCATTTTAGTATGTCATTGTCACTAAATAAATTGCTTGTGTATTGTTTCCTAACGACTCAACACCGACACAAAAAATATTATTTGTCATTTACTTTAATCAATTGACAGTCATTTTATTTTATTACTCGATTTTTTAAAAAAAATAAAATACTTATTGGTTTTGTCAAAGCAACTTTATGTCCACTCAATTCCAAGTATGGATGAAACGCTACAATGTTGTTCCTTATGATGAAATATGTGCTATCACAGACTTTTGAACATTTTCATCTTGTCTTCTTTTGATCTTTGCAGACAAAGTACCGGTTATACCTTGTGCTAGATTTTGTAAACGGAGGGCATCTATTCTTTCAGCTCTATAATCACGGCTTGTTCAGGTGATCATATGTTCTTAATCTATTCTCTGTATACAAGATCCAAATGCACCTTATCGTGTAAACTTACTTTTAAATACATTATCAGAGAGGATCTTGCTCGCATATATGCTGCTGAAATAATATCTGCTGTTACCCATCTTCATGCAAATGGTATAATGCACAGGGACCTCAAACCTGAGAACATCCTTCTGGATGCGGATGGCCATGTGAGAATCTGGTTACCCTTTTTGTCGACCACTTATCTCCATTGTTTCCCGGAATGACTTTAATTCTGTAATGCTTCCTCAGGCCATGATAACTGACTTTGGTTTGGCAAAAGAGTTTGATGAAAATACCCGATCAAACTCTCTCTGTGGGACATTGGAGTATATGGCACCTGAGATTGTGCTTGGAAAAGGCCATAATAAAGCTGCTGACTTGTGGAGCGTTGGGATTTTGTTGTTTGAGATGCTTACAGGGAAGGTTCGTGATTTTCTCCATTCACTGAACTTGCAAAATTGTTGCAAAAGTCAACTTATGCTTATTTTGATGTTTAAATTGATTTTATTAGAATCTTCTAGCTTGCGGAAATTCTAATAGAAACTCTGCCTATGGCTTAAAGTATCTACTTCAACATTTTTGGAGCCATAAATCACTCAACCTTGTCTTAGATTACAAAAATTGGCAAATATGTATGGCATGCTGATTAATTGTTTAGCCTAAGCTACTTATAAACCTATCTTACATTTATTATCCTATCTTCCTCTATCAATTCTAATATGACCAATTGCATATGCAGCCGCCCTTTATCAGTAACAACAGAGAGAAAATGCAGCAGAAGATAATGAAGGAGAAAATTAAGCTGCCAGCTTACTTGTCCAGTGAAGCTCATTCCTTGCTCAAAGGCGTAAGTTTGCAGCATTGCTTTGTAGATTAAACTTGGAATCATTGTTGATCGCACATTTCATCCTGTGGAAAGTTCACAAGGTGTTCTCTTTCTCCTTTCAGTTGCTCCAGAAGGAAGCAAGCAAGCGGCTAGGAAGTGGCCCTACTGGCAGCAATGAGATAAAGAACCACAAGTGGTTCAAGTCAATTAATTGGAGGAAGCTGGAGCGTCGTGAGATCCAGCCTAGCTTCCGGCCTAATGTTGCCGGAAAGGCTTGCATTGCGAATTTCGACAAGGAGTGGACAAGCATGCCAGTGTTAGATTCGCCAGTTGCCAGCCCGGTGACCGGACAGAATGAATTTCCAGGGTTCACGTACGTTAGGCCTGTTCCTTTCCTTCAGAAGCCTAGTCCTCTGAGCTGAAAGACTAGTATCGAGCTGGAATGCTTGGCTATTGCAGTTTGTATTACAACATTTCGTTTGTTTTATTTTCGTTTGTTTGTATCTGTTAGGTTTCGATTTGCTTGAAATTTGTTTATAAAGTTGCTCAAAAAACCGTCGTGAGCTGTCTTTACTCGCGCCTCTTTTGAATTGACACGAGACTCATCACAAACTTCATGGATGCATTCAGTGCAAGATGTCACTTATTTCTCTTAAATACTAATTTCATCATGGCTATTATTTCTTCATTCGAATAGGTATTTTGGAATGATCAGGAAAAACAATGCCAAGATTTCTACCAGGTCACTTGCTCTTATCGAATTCTAATCCTCTTATTTATTTCTTAAAGTATTTTATCACTATATCACTCACGAGGACAGACCCTCTTTAGGTCATATTTAACATGATCTACCAAGGAACAGGTGGTGTCATGGGTGACTTTGCCCACGTGCAATCTGATCTAAAAACAATTTAAAATAAAAAATAAGATTAAGATTATTTTTAACTCTATTTTGGATTTTTTTTTAAAAAAACTCCAAATATGTAAAGGATTGATAAGTCAGATTGCGCGGGAATTAAGATATTATCTACTAAATGTAAAATTATCCTAATAATAGATGATCAATTTATCCATAAACAAATTTTTAATTAAATTTTGATTCGTTCAAATTAGATGGAAAACCTCTTTCCTTCCTTTTTAATATTCCTAACATCTAAATAATCAAAAAATAATTAATTTAGAGCATGCTATTCTACTACAAACCTTGAGCCAATATTGGGTCACTAATTCAATGCCTCATTTCCTTGGAAAGTTAAAATTCCTGACATACACAAAATGGTACGAATACCACCATTTCCTAGTGGAATACGCGTGCACCAATATAACTACTGTCTATTCATCCCCACAGACATCAAAAGAATTACAGTTTGTATAGCCTCGGCAAGTTTCCCCAGAACTAAAAAGTAATAAGCAGACTGCGTGACCCTTGCCAATGGTGTTTCCTGTGAAATCAAGCGATCAACCTTCGTTTTGAAAGCGAAAAAGAGGAAAACACGCACGAGGATACAAAGGCACAATGCTTTCTCATCATAGAATTGTGTCCTTGGAGCACTGAGTTGAGGAATCAGCAAAGGTAGTTATCTTTTTCTCTAGCTCAGGTTTATTAGCGCCGATAAGTTTATCCATTAGCTCCCCATCTTTCAGAAAGACGAACGTTGGAGTTGCTCGGATGTCCCATGAGGAGCTAAATTCCTGAAAAGTGTATATCATATACAATCTATGGAACTAAATTCCTAAAAGATAATTCATTAGCTCAAAAACCACCATATTTATAATGTTTGATTCGCAGGCTTGGCTGCTAATCTTATTGCACGGTAGAATGATTTACCTTGGCATTTATATTCTAAACTAAGCAAATCAGAATTTGTCTATGTGCAGAAAAATATTGGGCTATTATTAATATATACGGTTCTAAGTGAATTTCAACTTTAATTGGGTGCAGGAAAGGAAAGAATGAGATGAAAGTTTAGAAGATATTCTGGGTTGCATCTGGTTTTCCATATTGTCATGTGAAAAGCTATTGAAATATAACTTGTCCTGCTGTGCTGCCTGTGCTTGGAGTTATTTTAGCAATAACACTGTATATCTTAAATCAATGGTGGGTATTCTTCTCTTCCAAAACTTTGCATAGATAACTAAGAGAAAAACATCTTAGCAGTTTCAATGAGTAAAAGCCTAACACTTGCAACCTTAGCATTTAGAAACTCTACTAATCTTTATCACGAGTTCATGACCAATTTAGAAAACTGACAAAAATTTAAGCAACTAAGAATGATCTGAAATTGGTACTGCAAGATTAATGGTGTGCGAGCTTCTTCAGAGAATCATCTAGCAGTGGGAGCAATTTTCAATCTGGCAGTGCTATGGATTGCACTAACCACAGGAGGTATGGGGACTGTGATACCAGACGCAGCAAGTAACATAAAGACAAATTCAAACGCAAGTCTTAAAAAAAAAACTTATTATGAGCTGATATAGGAAACCTGTGTTGCAATTTATATCATACAAAATAAGTCCCCAAGTTAATTCAGCCTTTCCAACATATTGACACAAACTGATTCACCATTTTACCTAGAGTTTGATGTGATTATCCATAACATACCATTTTTACCACATTGTGCTGGCACAAGGTCATTATGCAAGCCAGTTTTCTCAAGGAAATGATGCAAGAACAACAATAAGTGGACTGATAATTCACACAAGCACAGATTATGGAAATGAATAATTCAAACAACCAAAAGGATGGCAACACCACACCAAAGGAATGAGGATGAATTAGCAGGAAGCAACAAGGATAATGACCTTGTGCCAACACAATGTGCCAACCCTCTCAAGAAGAAGTAAGAATTATAATAAGCGAACTAGAATTTACATATGGACTGGATTGTGAAGAAATTTAAATAAAAGAAGATTACCATTAGTTTATCAACATCTATGGCCAAAAACATTAGTGAAGGATACTTCTCAGACAACTCTGCATATAAAGGCGCTATCACTCTGCATGGGCCACACCAAGATGCACTGAAGTTTGCTACAACCTGTGGAAATCATCTAGGAACATTCAGGTTGTATAGTAAAAAAAAATTTAAGCTATATGTGAAGAATTATAAAATTAGTCTCAACCTGTGATGTTACAGCTTCTATGCAGATCTTTGGACTAATTACCTAAGAAGAATTAAATTGGGTATGAGTTTTTTCATGAATATGTTTTAGATGAGCTATTACAAATCACTGAGATCACTCCGTCAATTATTTGACAGAGGCCTATGAACAGCTGCCTGGAAAGTCCAGCATCTCTTTTCAGATCAAAATATCATTTTTTAAAATTATTTTACTAATTAAAACAATCTCTCCCTCTGGCTAAACTTCTACCTCCCTTTCTCTCCCTTGCTCCTACCCAATCTTCCATAGCCATCATGGAGGAAGACAGAGATTCACAACTGCCAACCAAAGTAAATGAGAAGGGTAAAGGATTTTCGTTGGAACAATGGCAAGCAAATTAGTAAGGACAGCAATGGGTACCTGACAATCGGCTACCCACAAGAATCAGAGCCATTTAAGTCTAGTTCGAGTTCAAGACACATTTGGGTTTGCTTAAAATTGCAGGTACCCATGTATCATCTAAAGTGGATATGTAAATGGGCTCGAGTAGCAGGTATTTAATGAGGTTTAAGTTCGGGTAATACCAAAAAATGTGGGTACTATCACCTTGCCATTCCTACAAATTAGAGCTGTCCCACTAACCCTTTCCAATGTAATCAGCTTACCATGCAATCAACTTATATTGCTCTATACAATGTAATCATTGTTAGAGTTATAAACATGATTTTTATCTATTATTTTTAATTCTATATGTTAGACGTCAATTTCTCATGTGTGTTTATTGTTTAATTAATATATTTATTATTAATTATAATCTATTTTTGACATTAATTTTTGACCTAAATTAGGTCAATCCATCAACTAAGTAGTTAGTACAAGTTATACTCCATATCACTGATCCCAATGACTAAAGTATGAAAAGGGATTATCAACAATTACACAACCTGCAAGTTGTCTTACTCCCACTAAGTGAATCTTAGTTTCTTTAAAATGGCATGAGTTGAATATTATATTAAGTACAATTTGAGCAAGAGGCGTCTATTGGTAGAAATCAACTAAAAACCTCGGATTATTTTCCACAAAGCTGCACATCAGCTACAATACCAAAGTTATATCAGATCCAAGTAAAATGACCATAGTAAAATCTCATCTAAGGATATAAACTCCTACAAGGATATTTTATTTAGGAATTATTTATTATAATAATCATTTGAATAATATAGGCTTCTCTAAACTTTGATCTGAAAATAGAATATATTCAACTAACCCTCACTCGTGAGTATCTGAGACAATTCAACCTATTTGTTTTACAAAACTTAACTTCGTGTATCATCAAAGCATTACCCACCATATAATGCAAGTATCCTTTGGTTCAAATTCAGAGCAATGCCTATTGTTCCCTCTTCAAACTCTACTAATTCACCTAACATTATTTTGCCAAGGCTACGAATACAAGCAATTCTGTCATCTACTACCCTAGTCCAATCCAGTTCTTAATGTAATGATTATGTATTTTCATTTCTTCTTTGGATTTTCTTGAATTATCGGCACTGCAATAAAATCCTTGGTTATTAAATTTTAATGAATTACTAAGTTCGGGTCATTCAAATACAATGAGGTAACGCCATTTTGGATGGAATTGTGCAGAAATTTTCAGGGGACAAATTCACATAACAGAAACAAGCTAGACGCAAAAACCTTCCTATGCAAGTGTTAATGACAGATCATTTCAAATATATGCTGGATGCTTTGTGAAATCTCTTTAACCATATTCCTTGGTCTGAAGAATGTACAAGCCTTTTCCTATTCAATCACTTACAATCTTGCCTTGTTTTTCTGCTTCTGAAATCTTTTGCTCCCAGTTATCCTTGCTTGTTATCACATGCACATTGCCACCTCGCATGTCTATGTCATCATCCATGTCACTAGATGCCTCACTCTAAAAGGAAAAGGAAAGATAATGTAAAAAATTAACAAGTAGGGAAGAAATGATAAGAGTGATCGATATATATCCAACAAAGATATGGTCCAGAGATAGAATAAAAATTTCAGCATTAGATATCGACCAAGGAATTCAATTCACTATTTAAAACAAATGTGAAATAACAAAAATTTCCATTTATTTTTAGAAACAAACTATAAAGAGTTATGATACGCACAGTGAAAGTGAGGTGCCTTACTGAAAAATTTGACTGTCAATCGGCGGCACGTCCGGCGTCCGATCGTAGATCGGACACCGTCGACGGTCGGACATCCCGAACCAAACTATACCCTGGGGGGCACGGTTCGGAGATCGCCGCAATTGCGATCTAGCATCATTCACCGTCGATCCTTATGGATTCACCATTGCCGGCGATCCCGACGGGTTCAACGTCCCCCCAAGGTATAGTTTGATTCGGGGCAGAGATCGAAGGTCGCCGGTGGTGTCGGATCAGCGATCAGACGTCGGATGTGTTGCGATTGACGGTCAAATTTTTTACTGAGGCATTCACTTTCACTGTGCAAATCATTTCTCAACTATAAATTCCATTATTATAAGAGACTCAACTAATCTACTATAGCAGGCAGCAATACGTGAGTAAATAAGCAAATAAAGATTCCCAGCTATTTTAAAAAAATAACTATAAAGAGTGTATGTGTAGTTCAAAACCATAAGGGTGCGTTTGGTTGAGGGTGTTTGTTGATAACCTTGGTTATCCATCCAAGATTATCAACAAAAACTGTGTTTGGTTTAGATCATAGGTGATTCCCGGGTAATGTTTAATACCTGACACATCAGCAAAAGAGGGTATTCAACCCGGAATTGGAAAACCAAGGAAAAGTCAGGTTTTTCTCAATTCCGGGGTTATGGTAATTTTCTTTCCAAAATTAACCTTCGTTATTTTCTATTTATGACACAAATACCCTTAACAATCAATTAAATTACGATATACTAATCAAAACCTTACCTTTCGACCGACTCCCACTCACGCACGACTCGCGAAGGCAACCCAGAGCGAAACCCTAGCGGCGATTCGAAGTCATCGTCCCACCTCGCGGCGATTCGAAGCGTTCTTCCCACCTCGCGGCGATTCGAAGCCTTCTTCTCACCTCGCGGCGAGATCCTAGCAGGTTTCTTCCCACCTCGCATCGATTCGAAACTGGTTTGTTCACAGATTTCTCCACTAATTTTTTTATGGAGATTTTTCATGCTCGTGCCATGTTGATTTTTTGATTTTTCATGCCCAGTTCCCTTTTTTTCATGCCCGGTTTGGGGAAAAAAAGGAACTTTATTGTCAAATTTTTTCATAGAGTTTTTTCATGCTCGTGTTTGATTTTTCATGCTCGGTTCCCTTTTTTTCATGCTCGGTTTGGGGGAAAAAGGAACTTTATTGTCAAATTTTTTCATGGAGATTGTTCATGCTCGTGCCATGTTGATTTTTTTATTTTTCATGCCCGATTCCCTTTTTTTCATGCTCGGTTTGGGGGAAAAAAAGAAACTTTATTGTCAAAATAATGCTTGTTAGAAAACTTCTATGCTCGAGTGATCTTCTCTATACGGATCGACAATGTGTTGAAATTTTCCTTGCTAGTACATCTGTTCTGTATCTACTCTGTACGTATGACATAGCAATTCAAAAAGTAATACTGAAATTTATGTACAACATTTTTATACTAAATTTTTTGATATTTACCTAAATAACATGTTTTCTCCTATTATGTGAATCATCTTATCTCATAAAAAGTTTTTGTTCTTAGTAAACAGTTCTTAGTAAATTTATAAATGAATAAAAAGCTCTGATAAATAAGTTTTAATATAAAATACAAGATCATAAGCCAAATGATCAATTAGGAGTAAAAACTAATATAGCAAGGAATTAATTTTAAAGGAACAATTCCACTGATCTCATTATTTTAATTGATTCGGTTTTTATAATTTTTGTATTGCTGTAATTTCATATTCTCTCTTTTTTTTTGTGATAGCTACCTTGATATGCTTCTTTTTATTTACTTTTCGTTGCCTTATTTTCATGATAGGCTGATATGGATCGATTAACAGTAAGGCAGGAGATGAAGATAATTTCTATATTTATACACAAGAAGAGGAAGGGAAGGAAGTTATTTATGCTTTTATTGTTGTCAGTTGTCTTAGCTATCAAGAGGAGTGCTAGGTTTAGGAGGAGCATATCATATGCTTATCAGGCATTGTCTAAATACAATATTAGGTATATAAACTTAAATGAGATGGTTTTTCATAGTGATCGACAATGTGTTGAGAACTGTAGGATGGATAGAAGGTCTTTAGACAAACTTTGTTCTTTGCTAACGACTCATGGAAAACTGAAAGGAAATAAAAATATGTCAATTAGTGAGCTTGTAATATCTTTTCTACACATTATTGCACATAATGTGAAGAATAGGGTCCTAAAACGCCAAACAGCTAGATCCGGTGAGACAGTTAGTAGACAATTTCATTCAGTTTTGAACTCTATTCTACGGTTACACAACATTTTGCTTAAGAAGCCTGAACCAATCCCAGAAAATTACATGGATGAGAGGTGGAAATGGTTTAAGGTACAAGTATATAATTTCTATAAATTTATTATTTTAATCATGTTAATGTATACAAATAATTAATATGATTTCTGATGTTTATTTGAGTGTAGGGTTGTTTGGGAGCATTAGATGGAACTTATATTAATGTCAATGTCTCAACAGTTGATAGACCTAGGTATCGAACCAGAAAAGGTGAAATTGCAACCAATGTCTTGGGTGTGTGCACACCGAACATGCAATTTACCTATGTCTTACCGGGTTGGGAAGGATCCGCAGCAGATGGTAGAGTTTTAAGAGATGCTATTAGTAGGAGGAATGGCTTGAAGATTCCTCAAGGTAATAATTATGTTATAATTAATACAAAATAGGTTGTTATTATATATATTAATACATGTTCACTTGTAATATAGGTTGTTATTATTTGTGTGATGCTGGATACACAAATGGGGAAGGATTTTTGGCACCATATAGAGGTCAAAGGTACCACTTGACTGAATGGAGGCAAGGTTACCAACCAGCGACAGCCAAAGAGTACTTTAATATGAAACACTCTCAAGCCAGAAATTGCATTGAGAGGTGTTTTGGCATTTTAAAAGCTAGATGGGCTATATTAAGAGATAAGTCATTTTATTCTGTTAAGACTCAATGTAGGATAATTTTGCTTGTTGTATCCTACATAATTTTATAAGATATGAAATGACAATTGATCCAATAGAGAGTGAGCTTGATATCCTCGAGTCAAATGGAAGTGATGTTGATGACGACGATGATGACGATGATGGTGATTTGATCAGACATTGTGAGACGAGCCCTGCTTGGACTGAATGGAGAGACAAGCTTGCAGATGATATGTTCACTAGCTGGCAGTCATCGGAACATTAAATAGTTTCTATGTATTTAAAGTCTTTGATTATGTTGTATTTGGGGTTATTATCCATTTGAATAGTTTGAACAATTTGGTTGTATCTGAGTTTGGTTAAGTTTGAACAATTTGATTATATCTGGGTTTGATTAAGTTTGAACAATTTGATTATATCTGGGTTTTGTATAATATTCATTTAAACTATTTTATTTTGTTTTATGCAAAAATAATGTATTTTTTGGATGGTTTAATTTTAGTTTTCAATGGAAGGAAACAGTCAGAAGAGGATAAAAGGAATAGCAACGATCAAGGATGCGCCATCTGAACAAGTAGAAAGTTCAATGCCACTGAAGTTCAAAAGAAAAACTCCGACTTCTAAACACTTGTGGACAAAACAAGAGGATGCTGCATTAGTTGACTGCCTTGTTGAGTTGAGCAAAGATTCAGCTTGGAAGAGTGAAAATGGTTTTCGAACTGGGTACTTGTTGCATCTGGAGAAAGTCATGGCTGCTAAATTGCCATCCAGCAATCTGAAAGCTACCCCCCATATCGAGTCAAGATACAAGTTACTGAAGAGGCAGTTCCATGCTATCAATGAGATGTTGAATCATAGTAGTGGATTTGGGTGGAACGATGTTGAGAAGTGTATCATTGCAACAAAGGATGTCTTTGATGATTGGGTTAAGGTGACTTTTTCTATTTTAGTATTTAATACGTTACAAATTTTCCTATGCTTAAACTTTTATCCAGTGAATCATACATGCTTAAATTATATTAAGAAGAGTTTATTTGGTCGTTCTTTATAAGGCATGCATCTCCATGTATCCTGTGAAATATATTGTCTCAAACTGTTTATAATGTCTTAATTTTCATTACTGTCCCACGAGAAATAGTTAACTCACAGAATGTCTATAATTTGAAAAAGATGCAAGCAGTTAACTCACAGATGTAAGTTCTTATATTGTTCTTATATTTTAATTTAAAGTCATCCAGCTGCTATTGGTCTAAGGAACAAAGAGTTCCCCCACTTAGATGACTTGATGTCTGTGTGGGGGAAAGATCGCGCCACAGGAGCTAATGCAGAAACCCCAGCTGATGCAGTAGAACAAATAAATTTATGCGATGAAGAGGTTGACACGTTTGTGCTTGAAAAAGATGAATATGTTCAAGGTCACAATGAAGAATCTGATGACGGCAACCAAGCAATAAATAAATCTGAGACTCCAAGTTCATCAGTTTGTCCAATAAACAAGAAGTCAATCAGAAAGAAAAAAGGTAAGTCTGATGATGTTCTAGGTGACTTGGTGGGAGAGATTCAAAAATATATGATTTCTGTTACTAAGGCTGATGAGGAGATCTCCACCTACTTCAAAAGGCAAATAGAGAATAGTGATAGAAAAATGAAGATATACGAAGAGTTAATAGAACTTTCTGAATTCTCTGAGCAAGAAATTATGGATGTTGGGGAGTATATTCTCAAGGATGAACACAAGATTGACAACTTCTTCGCATTGCCAAAGATATTTAGGAGAAATTATGTGGTGAAGCAACTCTCTGAGATCCATCCCAAATGAATTAGCTATTTGAAGTAGGTTGTTAGTACTTATATTTTGATATACTTTTGGATAGTCGTGATATCATTTTGAACAAAACTTATTTAGATGAATGTCATTTTGGATTGAACTTGGATTGACTTTATTGGATGAATGTCTTTTTGAATTATTTCTATCTATTGGAGTATGCAACAGATTGGAATTATTTTTATCTATTTCTATCTTATTTTTAATCAGATGAATAGCTCTTTGGATAATTTGGATTGATAGCTTATTGTTATTATTGTTTTCTCTGTACTCGGAGCATGTTTGTTGCTAATGGTGGTTCTGATATGCTGCTTATTTGTCCAAAAATCGAAGAAGAATGTGTCTGAAGGTACATTGGGAGTTCTGTCATTACTTTAGGTTGTGTTTACTTGAATAAGAAGTTCGGACATTTGACCATGATAGAGTTCTAGATTTTGTTGTCTAGCTAACCTTGTATCTTTTACATCAGTATCTTTTTACAGTATCTTATTCCTTTAACATCAGTATCTTTTTCCTTTAACATCAGTATCTTTTTACAGTGGTGTTGTTGTGTTTCTTTTTCTAGAAAAGGACGATGAGGTACAAACTGATCTCCAACACCATGACACCATGACAACATCCATTGCTAAGTCTCAAAGCTTGTTATTGTATATGAAGTGTAATTGATCTGTTTATTTCTCTATTTGATCTGCTTAAGATCTAGATACTCTTGATTTTTTTTTCATATTTCCAAGTTCCAATTAGTGCTATCCTTCATGTTTCTATTATATGATTGCGTTTTGGAGAATAGTGTATTTTCACAAACTGTATTTGTATGGCTATTCCTATTCGAAATAAATGCATATTTCTGGAAGCGATAAGGACCCCATCTGTCCATCATAAAAATGGAGGATAAGTATGCTCAATCATATTATGCTCAATTAAATTATTCCATTGCTTAATTTTGCTTAAAACGGAGGATAAGTATGCGTTTTGGTAGAAAAATTATTCCATCTTTGCTTAATTTTGAAAATCTATTCTTTTTAAGAGGAAAAAAAAATTTAAATTATAAGAAAGTACTATACATATTTATATATATTATAAGAAATCAGAATTTTATATATACGTATTATACATATTTATATACATTTTTTAGATCGAAATCAAATAAAAATATTTTTTTTAAAGTCATTTGTTGATAAAAGAAAAGTCTAAAAATATTTTTTTAAAAGTCATTTGTTGGTAAAAGAAAAGTCTGCATGAGTGGAATGGTATATTTATTAGGGGTAATATAGTAATTATCATATTAGGTAATTGGTTAAAACCTTCAACCAAACAAGTTTTTATCACATTACCAAAGATTAAACCAAACACATTAGGTTATATCTTATTCCCTATAACCTTGGTTATGTGATTACCTGGTAATCACATACCCAAGGTAATCAAGGAGCACCCTTAACCAAACGCACCCTAAGAGTTGTTCTTGCCACATAACATAATATTAGTATTGACAAAAATTAATCCTACAAGGTCTACCTTGATACACTCAATCATCATGTCTAAACTTTTTGACTCTCATTTAAAAATTTATTAAATGAATCCCAACATTTTCAACTTTGGAACAATTTTTTGCCATGTCATTTTCCTGTTAACGTTTAATAGATAATTAAACGACTTGCATAGGCTTGACATGGATTACTCTGCTGAGTTAAGAAAGCACAATATGTGCTTCTCTACGGATACATTATCTTGTTTCTTAGTATCCCTCCTTCCCAAGCCCCAACATATTGCACCATTCCATGAAATTGGAAACAACACCACAAGCATATTTATCAATAACATTGTTAGCAAAGTAATATAAGTAGTCACATTGACATGACTTATGACACAGAAAGAGGATAATAAGTTAGGGCTTTGATTGTAAAAAAGGAAGCAAGTGTTGGTGCAATTGGTCTTCAAGGTTTCGATGTTTGACAATACACCCATATCTGGTCAACTTTGACCAGGGATTATCCAAACAAAATTTGATGTTTGAAAAAGAGAAATCAAGTTAGGTCAAAGGTTGACCGGATGACTAGCAAGGGAAAATCCTGATGAGTGAAGTCAGATAAGATAGTGAAAGTCTTAATGAGTGAAGCTAGGTGGTGGAAGTCTTGATGAGTGAAGTTGGATGGTGAAAGGTCTTGTGAGTGAAGTCAAGTGGTGAAAGTCCTAGTGAGTGAAGCTAGACAGTGAAGCTAGCCCTAGTGAGTGAAACTAGGCAGTGAAAATTCTAAAAGAGTGAACCTTAAGTAGTGAGTAGTCTACCGAGTGACTATCAAGTCCATGTGTGTATTCCATGTGTGTGGAATCAGCTAGGGGCTGATTGCTTGGCAAAAAGTCCAAGTGTGTGGAATTAGCTAGGAGTTGATTGCTTGGCAAAAAGTCCAAGTGTGTGGAATCAACTGGAGGTCGATTGCTTGGCAAAACCGAACTAAACGGGTTAATCTAGTCAAGCGCAAGTAACTTTAAATTCTATATCTTACTCATTACCCAAATAAAGCTAGTAGGTTAGGTAAACCAAGGACCATATTTTGCTTCTTGTTTGCTTGTTTGTTTTGCAAGAAATAACAGCTAGATAAAGGCTCGTGTTTGACCAGTTGAGGACCAGAGTATACAGTCGACGTAGAGGTATATGGTCGATTGGAGGGGAACCTGATCAATTCCGAACTTGTCTCGAAGAGGATCGAGTTTGCAACCACGTCGGTAGCCACACAGGTGATCAGAGGCCCTCCAGTCGACCGGGGAAGTGTCGATCGAGTTGTATAAAAGGTGGTCCGGGAAGCGCCAAGAGAAGTGCCGCAACATTCAGGCCTTCAGATCGGATCAACTTGAGTTTGCTTTACTTACATGCTTATTATTTATCTACTACTCATTTTTATATTTGTGATTGTCTTACAAATCTTTAAGAGGTTTATCCACCTCTGGAAGAGCTCCAGAAAGGAGATACACATAGTGGATTCACGCTGAGTGCATAGGCCTTTGATGTACTAATCCTGGGATTGGGAACCAAGTAAAAATCTTGTGCACCAGGTGGTCCGGGGATGGCTCTTGGACCATATGGTTAGTGTGGGGGCAAAAATTC
The DNA here is from genome assembly GCA_024364735.1 of Boesenbergia rotunda. Lineage (NCBI taxonomy): Eukaryota > Viridiplantae > Streptophyta > Magnoliopsida > Zingiberales > Zingiberaceae > Boesenbergia > Boesenbergia rotunda. The sequence goes on along the minus strand of JAGFNQ010007256.1, from coordinate 119,895 downwards.
AATGTCAAAGATATATTATCACAAAAGTTTTAATGAAAAAAAGCTCCCACAACATTAGTAAGGATGGCTTAATAGATTTATACATTGCAATATGGGAGCTCTTATGATAAACTCACTAGTAATGTCTCGAGTCCTACAACGAAAGGACTAGCAATTCTTGCAATGATGCACAACATATATATATTCAACAACTTTCATACAGTAAAACTCTCACCATGATTGGCAATAGCAAGCACGAAAACTCTAGTGACATAATGGACAAAGGGTGTCTTCTTTCCTATTACTAGTTTCGCATAGGACTTCTGAAGAGGCAATCATCCATATCACATTCCCTCATTCTTCATTCAATGATCCTTATGATATAGTAAAGCAATGAGGATCAAACACATCCAAAGTCACAACGAAATGATCCATATCGTCACTATCCAAAGTTGGATAGATATTTCATGTCAGGAGATGATCATTTTCATACCATTACTCGCCCAAAACGAACGAGCGAGCGAGCGAGCGAGGGCGCGCGCGCACGCGCGGGTGAGAAAGAGAGAGAGAGAGTTTTAACATGGTTCAATAACATTTCCTTAGGATCAGAATCGTGCAGAGGTATCTTATAAAGGCATCAATAGAAATATGTAGGTTGCAGAGGGTCAGCATAGGAAAAAAAAATATATGGAGACTGGCAAAAAGAAACAATACAAATTGTTTCGAGCTACAGACATTGCTACCAACATGTTGACCCATTCTCACCCTACAATCTGAACAAACTCACTAGGAAGCTAAACCAGATATACATTAATGCACCATACTTCATAGTGCAACAATTAAGCTTCATTCTTCTACATTTCATATCACATTAAAAAATAGATGTATCAGGTAACTAACTTTATGCTAGATTTGGTAAATTAGCTCCTAACATCAGCATTACCAACTCAAACTCATATGTATTTTTGAAAAGCAAAATATTTAGAATGTAGGATAATCATCCACCAATATAGCAAGGATGTTAACAAAATAGTGATGAAAAAAGCAAGTCAGAGATGCAAAGAATAGACAGTGGCAACAAATACATAATTTAATTATATTAAATAGTGAGAAGGTTTCGATATTGTTTATTGGTACCTTCTTTACCTTCCTTGCACAGTTTCCCATTTGAATTAAGAAAGGAACCAAAATAACAATTTATATCAGCTTCTGTGAAAAAAAAGAACAAGGTATGTATTACTAAAAGCCCGTGAGAGGAAAATTTTACTAGATAATATCTAAGTCAATAAATCTCAACAGCCAATAAAAATACAATAACCAAGCCTTATCCCACTAAGAGGGGTCAACAACCAATAAAAATAAATGATAAAAATCCTAGGAAAAGATCAAGTAGCATATGATAAGGATATTATAATGCATGGATGTGTGCATATGATAAGGATATTATAATGCATGGATGTGTGCGTAGTGTAGCATGGGGATGATACTCGTGTCACAAAAAAGAACTAAAAAAGGCTTTGCAGACATAGATTTTAATTTGTATAAGATGATAATTCATGTAAATCAAATAGCTATATCATTAATTGTGAAATATTCTAGCACCAATAAGATATATTTATTTTCAATCTTAGTTAACTTATTGAGCATATGTATGTAGTGTATCTTATTCCATGCATACATCTTTCAGGTTTCATTTTATTAATAATAAATGAATTTGAAGAAAGTGAATTAAGGTATCAAATTAGGTTTCCGCTAATCTCACTATTTAACGATATTGATTGAATTTTTAGAAAGAGGCTCCATAATGGTCAATCATTACAACCTACTCTAGCAGTCCCCCTAAAAATTGTGTATAACTATTCCTGATGCTCATCTTGCTTACAATGTAGTGAAAAAGTTTACTCCATAGGCCTTTAGTAGGCACATCACCTAACTAATATGACTTGACAAAAGTAATCAAGATAATTCCTCTATCCAGCTTCTCCCTTCTAAAATGTCAATACACTTTGACAGCTTAGTACAATTGCATTGCACAGAGTTGTTTACCATTTTGATGGCTGCTTTGTTATCACAATATAGCGTTAAAGAGTAGCTTTTCATTATGTTAAACTGTACCCAAAAAAATTCCAAGTCAGAGAGCCACATATGGTCTATGGTTAGAGGTTTTGTATTTCATTTCAGCACTAAATCTAGGAAAAGTTTATCTTTTGTAGTTCCAAGTCATTAGATTGCCAACAGCAGTAAGTAGAGAACCGAGGAACAGACTGTCTATAATCAATAAATCCTCCCTAATTTGCATCTGTATACATCTCAACCTTGAGGCAATTGTTGCTAGCAAGGAACAATCTTGTTCTTGGCAATCTCTTTAAATGCCTCAGAATGTGTGTATCATGTGGGGAGTTATCCACTCGACCTCATTCACCCACCAGCAACTTTTCACTTTGGTCATTAGCTGTCCCAGGCATAGCAGAGACTCATAATGCATTGAACACAAATTTAACAAGAAAAATAATTATGCTGTTAAAAGATTTTGCCACTTAAATAATATGGAAACAACATAGATTTCTTGGATACTTGTCATATTGATAGGAAAGGCACCTTCTTGGGCACAATATCTCCACTTTATTGTTGTCTATCAATCTATCACATCAACATAGACGATCAATATTGTTAATCTCGTTCCATTATGACGATCAATAGGAAAGGGACGCTGCAATTCCAAGCACAAGTTATTGCCCTTCCCGATATATCTTCCAAAAGTTTCAATATTAGCTACTCCAGGACATTTCTTCTTTCTGCAGCATTGACGGTTCCAGCTGATATAAGAATTACTGAAAATGCCTAAATCAGCTAAAAACTTTTCTTCCTGCACCTATAAGCTACGTTATCAAAGGCCATCTAATATCTCCCGATCTCGAATTAGTCGTCTTTAATTCGCAACAGGCAAACCCAAAAGATACGTAGAACTAGCCCTCATATCCCATTCGTCAATGTAAAATGGACACAGATAGGCGCACTAAATAGCAATGACCAACAACAACTAATCAAAAAGAGGGCAAATTTTAATGAAAAATAACTGGGAAATGAGAGATCTTTCTCATAGGGTAACAAATTCAGAATCCACGGGACGAATTAGTCACGGGGACGTCACCAATTCATGGTAAGGAAAGGAATAGTTACCTTCCGGCCGACGAATCGCGGTATCGAGCCAGCTCCAGATTCTCCTCGGAGCAGACTGATCGAAACCGCAACAGACACGGATTGCTAAGTCGATTATCCCAAAGTTAGTGGCTCTAGAAAGGGCCGAGCGAGCCCATTTTATCTTAATGGGCTGAACCCACAATCTTACCCCGGTAAATTATTAGCCCAAGCGAGATTCTTGAATTCTCTTCTAGCATAAGGGTGTTTTGCAAATAAAGGAAAATAAAAGGAGAAAAATATAAATCATGATTACTTGAGCTGATCAATAAATATGTTAACTTATAAGAAGATGAAAGGCGCCAAACTTAATTTCGTTAGTCTTTTAATTAGTTTGCTTCAGTGTCAAGTTAAGTGAGTCAACTACGTGCTAATGTGCTATTAAATTAATTATGTTAGTTGATTATTGATTTCCTGAATATTATAAGTTTGGAAGCCACTTTACCGGCTTCAATTTTCTCCTTATCTTTTCAAAGTTTTGAGAATCTAAATGTTCGTCGCGATTTATCTTGAAAATAAATAATCTTCCCCGTGATTAATCAGATCCATAGTTGATATAGTCACTCTTTAATGAATGCATCCTGCCTCTGGGATTATGGTACAGTGGTAGGACGATTAGTTGTTATCTTCAAACATCCGCGGTTCGATCCCAAACTACTACGTATTTGTAGGTTTTTTTCCTCCAAATGACGGCCAGTGGGAAACTTCCGTGAGGCCGACCCAGTGAGAAACTTCCTTAATGAATGCATTCATCATACATGAGTCAGATCCATTGTTCCTTCACATGTAATCTAGTCTCTGAGATATAACACAGTAAAAAAGTGATTAGTTATCTTCCAAGTATTTACGGTTCGATCTCTAACTACGATGAATTTATAAGATTTTTTTTTCAAATAGAGGATGCAATTATAGAATATTGGACTGTTAGACTGTTCGTCGCGAACGATGTTTGATTTATCCTGATAATCAATAAAAATTTCAATAAAATGAAATCGATTATCTCAAGTTCGATCTTATAAGAGGATTATTTTAATAAATTTTGAGATTTATTTTCAATTATACTTTAAAAAGGAACTTTATCATATATTTTTCCGAAAGAACTGACCTAATGTAAGGAGACGAATAAAATTCAAAGAGTCTGAATAAAAATTGACAATTAGTCAAATCACATTGGATTTTTCTCCATTCATTATTGGACTTAATCCAACTGGATGGACTCAATTTAATGGCTAGTTGCAATAATTGAACCAGTCCATCGTGCATGATAGCCCCTTCCAAGGTGGCAGGGGCCATTTTCGGAGTTGAATTGCTTGGAAATAGGCAGAATCATAGATAGGATGTAAGGTACTAATAATTTTCTTTTAAATTAATATTATTAATTTTTGATAATCTACTCAACTGCTAATGACACCAAATCATTCGTTCATTTCAATACACTATCAATTTATTTTAAGATTAATATAAAAAAATAAATTTTAAAAACTACCAATTTATAAATCTAGTATAAGTTTCTCATCTATCATAAATTAACCGGGAAATTTGAAGTGCGAGCGTCCACGTTGACGGAGCGAGGGACGGGAGAGAGGAAGAAAAAAAAACAGCGCGGGTAATTTTGGCATTTGCGCGGCAAACAAATAGCGGCAGCCGCCGGGCCCGCCTCCTTCTGCTTCCTCAATCCGGAACGTCCGTCACGGCCATCGCAGACCGTCCGACGGACACGTAGCACAATGTTGGACGACAATATCTCTTTTTTTAAAAGGACATGTGGAATTAAATATGATATACACGAACTTTCCACGCCAAGTCGTGCAATTCAAGGAAAGTTTTTCTTCCACACTTATTCCATCACACAGCATATAATAATAATAATAATAATAATAATAATAATAATAATACAAGTTGCTACTTTCCACACATTCACTCTCATTTGCTTTTTTTTTTTAGGCTCAAAAATTTTAGGAAGAAACGGGGGGAAACGCACTGCTTAACTTTAGTGACTCAATCGCTGTGTACCCATTTTTTTCGACGCTCCCGTTTAAACCGGATAAGGAGGCGGAAAAAAAGATCTTAAGGCGAGGGTAGTATCGTCATTTGAGCGCTACTAGCTCGAGGAGGAAGTCGCCGGCGTCGAACTCGGCGAATTCTTCGTCCGCCGCCTGCTGGTCCCCGACCGGGAGGTAGAGCTCGGGAAAGTGGAGTGGAGGATCGACGCTGAGGCCGAAGGCGTCGACGTTGCTGAAGCTGAGGAAGTCGAAAGGGGTGGGGTCGGAGCCGTCGCGGAGGACGGAGGTAGGGGAGAAGGGGTTGTCGGAGGAGTCATCTCGAGCGGAGGAGGAGTTGCTGCTGTCGGCGGAGGAGGGGGAAACTTTGTGGTCGGAGAAGTTGGTGACGGCCTGGCCGCCTCTGATCTTGACGGCGGCGGCGGCGTACACGGCGGCGGCTTCCTCCGCCGTGTCGAAGGTCCCGAGCCAGAGCCGTTTCCCTCGCGAAGGATCGCGGATCTCCGCTGCCCACCGGCCCCACGGCCGCTGCCGGACGCCGCGGAACCTCTTCTGTCGGGATTCATCCGTCCCCGCCTGGCGCGGAAGCTTGGGCGCCGGTGACCGGCGCGGGAGGGACCGGGCGCCCGCCTCGATCCCTATCTCCTGGACGTGCCTCTTAATCCGACGACGGGGAGGAGCGAGGACACTATCCTCCCCCTCGTCGCTGGAGGAATCGGTGGCGTCTGCGTCGGTGCAGCGTATGCGAACGACCCTCCTCCGGCGTCTACTTCCTCCCACTGCTGGGACTGTCTTCCTGGTGGAAGTGATGTGCTCGGAGAACTTGACCGGAGCATCACGAGAGGCGTCCGGTTTTCCGTTCCGGAGAGCAGCAAGTGGCAGATTCATCGCTCAGAGCCACAGATCTGGCCACCGAAGACCCGCAATTTCATCAAAGATCTGAAAGATTCCTGCTCCCAATTGAAACAACCAGTAATCTAATTCTCGAATTAGAGCCGATCAAAGGATAGAGTGAGGTTTTGACTAGGGTTTATACTGAAAATTGGAGCAAGGGGAGACAGAACGCGAAGACGAAGCGAAGAAAATTGACAGCAAACAACCAGGGACCAAACCAAGGAAGACGGGAAGAAGCCAGCTTATTATATAGATGAGCCCGAATCCTACGTGTCCTTTTCTCTTTTCCAATTATCCAAACAACCCCTTCGGAATTACTTTATTTCGAAATACTCCCTTGATACGGGAGTAATCAAGAACCGACGCGTGTACCGGAGCTCAACAGTGCGGTTGGGGGTCAATACAAGTCCAGGGCTCAATTTCCCTATTCGATTCCAGCTCATACACCAATAGAACCCCGACCAGACAGTTTACTCGGGTCGAGAGGCGTTTTGCTCATCTCACCATCCTCTGAGTCAGCTCCATAGCCTATCTGGCTCCGCGCTCCATCTAGATAGCCTATTCGGGTCATCCCCAACTCATTCGATGTCGTGCTCATCTCTGGTCGGTCCACTCGACTTAGGAGTTTGGCTCTCTGATTCAATATCTTGCTCATCTCCAATCGGTCCACCCCGATTCAGGGATTCAGTCCCTGACTCCACGCTCTGCTCAACTCTAATCATCCTCACCAATCAGCCCAGGGTCGATTGCTCCGGGTCTCTTCATGTTGGCATTCTCAACTTGGTTTTTCTTAGGCCAAATGAGTCAGCCCCTTAGGCCAATGTACCCCTCATCCTGTGAGTGAGTACCATAAATGCTACCCTATATGGATTGTACATGACAAATGAGGAAAAAAAATACAATCATAACAATGTTATAAAAGGAGGGCCAAGGTACATGAATACACATAAACAAGGCTGACACCCTCTTCATCTATAACGATCCATCTATTTCTCATTGTTAGAACTTAACTTGAATATAAGAGTGTTGAGCTAGATATCTTTTGGTCATCATTCTAATCCTTTTTATGTCTCCTCTTCCTCTTAGGTTCGGCGAGCAACATTGATGACCACCTCTTTCTCTTGGTGATTAATGATCTGTTAATGCCAATGACAAATCATCGACGATATTAAACGAAAACATTCCCAATTAAATCCCTGGGCGAACTGCATAAAGTCGACCGTGAATACACTACGGTGGGGTGGCTAAAATCGTGTGAAATTAAATCATCCAAAGAATCCTATGTGATTAAGATGCATATACCCGCGATAAAGTCGACCATGAACACACTGCAGTTGAGGTCTTAGGGCCTGTGCCGTAACCACTAGGCTACGACCTCTTTGGCTATATTAATAATTTGTTAATAGTGCAAAAGTAGTAGATATTTATGGTAGTTGAAGTTTCAGGACAGTTCACCTTCCGGTTGATCTTATGAATGAAAACAGAGAGTGAAATAAATGAGTGATTTTCGACACTCGTGAAGAAAAAAATGTTCTTGAATATCACTCCTTTGAGTGACTTCGAATAAATGAGTGAAATAAATGACTTCTAATAAATCTTTCTCGTGTGCATTTTACACGATGTACTCTGATCCTGCCATATGGTTGGCACCATACGGGCAGCCAACGTAGCAAACGACCTAGCCAGCTTCAAGGTCCACGTCATTGTACGGGCAGCCAACTCGACAAACATCCTGGCCGGGCCCAGGGTCTTCGCCGGCCGGTCGGACTCAAGGCGGCCGGTTAGAATAAATATAGCGGTTCATCCGGCCGGTCAAACCCGGCCGACCACCTTAAGGCTTACACGCCTCGTCTATCCGGGTATTTCCGCCCGGCCACATTAAGGCTTACACGCCTCGTTCAGCCGAGTGCATCCGCCCGGCAGTCCTTTATGCCCATGCTTGATATCCATCCGGGCGTGCCGTCCGGGTGTCCACTCGGGCACTCTCTCGGAATCACCCTGGGATAAGGACAAAATACACCTGCACCAGCTGCAGGTAACAGGCTGTCACCACTCGTACGAACTGACACTCTCTGACAGGCGCCGACTTACAGAAACCTGTCTTTGTCCTCACATAAGACAAATAGTATACGACAAAGAAGGTTGGTTACAATCGACATAACCATACCATATCTTCTGACCCTGTCAGAGAATCCTGACACAGGCCATACTCAAATCGACATAACCATACCATATCTTCTGACCCTGTCAGAGAATCCTGACACAGGCCATACTTGGTCCTTTTTCCCGGCTATATAAGCCACTCCCCTCCTCATTATCAGGTACGCACGCGCGCTCACGAAGCTCCTCACCTACATTGCTCTATTATTCCTGTTCATCGGAGTACTGACTTGACCGTCGGAGTGCCTTGCCGGGACGTCTCCCGGCTAGGTTGCTAATGGTCATCTTCCTCAGCAGGTCCACCTCCAGCCGTGCACCAGGCGACATCCGCTACCGTTCCGTCGGAGGACACCCCCTACGGCGCTGTCATTCTGCGCGAGGACATCCCGTCGGCATCCACGTCACCCATCGCTACACCGTCATCCGGTTGCGGCTCCACTACGCTCGGCGACAGGATCAAATTTGGCGCTAGAAGGAGGGCTTTCTGCCTGATCGAGAGCGAAGAATGGAAAACCCCAATCCACTGACGGTTACTCTTTCGCCAGAAGAATATGAAATGCTGATGTCTGTCCGGACGAAGAAGGCACAACAATCGCATCCGCCGACCGGTAGTCAAGGGGCCCGGCCCCCTGGTCCCTCTATACGGGGAAATTCAGAAGCCCCGACCGAAGCTTCAGCGTCCAGCCTGGCGCACCAGACACGCCCAGATAAAGGGAAAGGTTTAGCTGACCCCGCCGCGGCCTATCCGACTCGCAGCCCTTTCTCCTCACAAATTCTTGGGGATCCCGTTCCCAAGAATCTACGATTCTTCACCATGCCTGAGTACTCGGGGCCAGTGACCCCGAGGAGCACGTCATGAAATTTGAAAGCTCGCCCAGTTGCACCAATACCCGGAGGGCGTCAAATGCCGCGCTTTCCTGACAACCCTCTCCGGGCAGGCTCAACGATGGTTTGGCGGGCTCCCGGGTGGATCAGTTGGGAGTTTTGCAGAGGTAAAGCGGCTGTTTCTGCAACATTTTGCAAGCAGTCGGAGGCACCATAAGACCAGCCTCAATTTGTTCGCTCTGAAGCAAGGTCCGAAAGAGTCACTCCGGGCCTACATCCAGAGGTTCAATGGAGTAGCTATAGAGGTGCCCAACACCACGCCTGAAGTACTGGTCACCGCCTTCTCACAAGGGCTCCAAGAGGGTGATTTCTTCCGATCCCTGATCAGGAAACCACCGAAGGATTTCGACAGCCTGCTCGGGAAGGCTGTCAAGTATATCAATGTAGAGGAAGCGCAAGCCGCCCGGAGGAAGGAAGTAATGGTTAGCCCACAGCCCGCACCTCAACATAACAAATCGCCAGGAGGACCGATTCGCAGTCCCCGACCGGCCGATCGGCCCGGAATGAGACCCCAGCAAGTGCAGGTGGCACAGGGGAATTGGCCCAACAGATGGGCACCGTATTGTGCGTTTCACCAGTGTAATACGCACAACACTGAGGACTGCCGAGCAGGCGGCAGAGCTCGGACCCCACTCGGCAGGGGTCAAGGACGACAAACCCCGCAGGGACGCGGGCGTGGTCAGGGTGCCACAGCCCAACAAGGACAAAGGCGGGATGCCCCCGCCGCCCGGCAATTGTTTCCTCGGCCCGAGCAGGAAGAGGTGGAGGAACTTGACGAAGATCAAGCTAATCACCAGAACGCCGTCCGAGGAGGCGTCAATGTGATTTCCGGCGGTCCGACCGGCGGCGACTCCAACCGAGCCAGAAAGACGCAGGTGCGCCGACTGGAAATTCACCAAGTCGGAGTCAGCACCTCTCAAGCTCAAGGGCCCCAAATCAGCTGGGGGCCGCAGGATTTGCAAGGATTGGAGGTGCCGCACGATGACCCGCTGGTCATCACGGCTGTCATCGCCAACTACGAAGTCCACCGCACCATTGTGGACACCGGCAGCTCGGTAAACATTTTATATAAACGAGCTTTCGATCAACTGCAAATTGAATTATCGCAGCTAGAGTTGGTGGCTACTCCCCTGTTCGGATTTACGGGGAACGAAGTACAGCCGATCGGACAGATACGGCTGGCCGTCTCACTTGGAGAGGAGCCACTCAAGAGAACCGATGGACCACATTTCTGATTGTGGATGCCCCAGCTGCCTACAACGCATTCTCGGTCGACCGGCTCTCAACGAATTTAAAGCGGTAGTCTCCACCTACTACCTCAAGGTGAAGTTTCCGGTCGGCGACAGAGTCGGCGAGGTGAAGGGCAATCAGACCGTGGCCCGGCGCTGCTATGCTGATGATGTCCGCTCGGGAGGTCAAAAGGCAAGGCGGACAGGTAGCGGCTGCAACATGGTGCAAGCCTCCCCTTGGGCAGAATTGCGGGAGGACAAAGAGGAGGTACAACTTTTGCCCGGTAGGGAAGATACCAAGATACAAATTGCTGCAGGACTTCCGGAGGAGCTGAAGCAATCCCTAATCGACGCCCTCGCTCGAAATCAAGACGTATTCGCCTGGTCGGCGAAAGATTTGAAGGGGGTCCGACCGGAAGTCGCGGAACACCAGCTCCATGTTTACCCGGGCGCGCGGCCAGTAAAGCAACGGAAAAGGGATCGCAGCGCCGCGCAGAATCAAGTCATCCGGGCGGAAGTAGAAAGACTGCTGGAAGCAGGACACATCCGGGAAGTTCAGTTCCCGGCCTGGCTGGCGAATGTGGTGCTGGTGTCCAAACCCAACGACAAGTGGCGGGTATGCATTGATTTCCGAGACCTCAACCGTGCATGCCCAAAAGATTGCTACCCACTTCCACGGATCGATCAAATGGTAGACTCGACGGCTGGCAGCGAGTTCATATCGATGCTGGATGCGTACCAGGGATACCACCAAGTCCCACTGGCTGCTGCCGACCAGGAGAAGGTTAGCTTTGTCACGGCTGACGGCACCTACTGCTACACTGTCATGCCGTTCGGCCTCAAGAATGCGGGCGCCACCTACCAAAGAATGATGAACAAGGTGTTCCGGTCGCAAATGGGGCGTAACGTCGAAGTATACGTCGACGATATTCTGATCAAGACTGCCCGAGCGGAAGAACTAATCCCCGACATTGAAGAAACTTGCCAAACTCTGCGGCGGTTTGGCTTGAAGCTTAATCCGGCCAAATGTTTATTCGGGGCTCGAAGCGGGAAGTTCCTCGGTTATATAGTCACCGAGCGGGGAATCGAAGCAAATCCGGGCAAAGTAAAGGTCATTCTAGAGATGCCGGCCCCACGAAATCTCAAGGAAGCTCAGCGGCTGACCGGGCGGATAACCGCCCTGTCCAGATTCATTTCCCGATCAGCCGAACGGGGTCTGCCATTCTTCAAGACATTACGCCGGGCCACCAAATTTCAGTGGGACGAAGAATGTGACAGGGCCTTCGAGGAGCTGAAAGCTTATCTGTCCGAGCTACCGACACTCGCCCGACCGGAGCCGAATGAGAATTTATATGTATACTTGGCAGCTTCCTCCGACTCGGGCAGCATGGTGTTGGCCCGGCAAGAAAAAACTGAGCAAAGGCCGGTGTACTTCTTTGCCCACTTATTTAAAGGAGCCGAGTGTCGGTACACGACACTCGAAAAATTGGGCTACATACTGTTCTTAGCCGCCCGGCGACTCAGACCATATTTCTTATCTCACCCAATTACTGTATTGACTAACAGTAATTTGGGTCGGGTGCTCACAAACCCAGACGCCTCAGGGCGGCTAGTCAAGTGGACAACTGAGCTGAGCGAGTATGACATACAATATCAACCCCGGCCGGCTATCAAGGCGCAAGCCTTAGCCGATTTTCTCACGGAATTGCATCCCGATGAGGCCGAGGGCGTATGGAAGGTGTACGTTGATGGGGCATCCTCTCGGCAAGGAAGCGGAATCGGCGTTCTCATGGTTTCACCCGAAGAAGAACGGCTACACCTGTCCGTGCGATTAGAACACAAGGCGACGAATAATGAAGCTGAATATGAAGCACTTCTAGCTGGTCTGCAAGCCGCCCGGCATGTCGGCGCCACCCGGGTGTGGCTATACTCAGATTCGCAACTTGCTATACAGCAACTGGCCGGTAATTTCGAAGTCAACAGCGACCGGCTGCAAGAGTACATCAATGCCTATGAACAGCTGAAGGCGGGTTTCAGGGAGGTACTCTTACAGAAGATCCCTCGGGAGAGCAACATGAAAGCGGATGAGCTAGCCAAATTAGCTAGCGCAGTCGGAGCTTGGGTGATCCCTCGGCCGGCCTGCCATGCTTTATTCGTCATGCAAATCGAGCAGCAAGCAGAAATCGAATTGGAGACCGATTGGAGAACTCCATTGATTGCATTCTTGACCAGGGGAGAAGTACCATCCGACCGGGAGGAGGCTCGGCTGTTCAGAAAGAGAGCCGCGCAATACACTATGGTCGGAGATGTCCTCTATAAACGGGCTCACGCCCGGCCATTGCTCAAATGCCTTAGCAGTGAAGACGCAGATTATGTGCTCCGAGAGGTCCATATGGGGGTCTGCAGTAATCATTCAGGAGGTAGAGCCACCGCCCGGAAGGCTCTGTTGGCCGGGTATTATTGGCCAACTTTACAGAAGGATGCCGACCGGTTGGCCGCAACATGCATCTCATGTCAGAAACACCAGTGCCTGCCACACCGGCCAACCGAAGTAATGAAGACATCTGCTGTCTCTTGCCCGTTCGACCAATGGGGCATGGATATTGTAGGTCCGTTTCCGATCGCCCCCGCCCAGAAGAAGTTCTTGTTGGTCGCGGTGGATTACTTCTCCAAATGGGTGGAAGCAGAGGCGCTGGCTAGGATCACCGAGCAGGCGGTGATTAAGTTCTTGTCGCAAAACATTCTATGCAGATACGGGATCCCCCACAAGTTGGTTTCTGACAACGGTCGGCAGTTTCAAGGGAAGAAAATCAAAGAATGGTGCTCGGCATACGACATCCATCAGACTTTTACATCTGTGGCGTATCCACAGAGCAACGGCCAGGCAGAAGTCGCCAACCGGGAAATCTTGAGAGGGCTCAAAACAAAGCTGGATCATGCAGGAACCAACTGGGTAGAGCAGCTGCCCGGGGTCCTTTGGGCGAGCAGAACCACACCCCGAGAGGCGACCGGGCAGACGCCTTTTCACCTCGTCTATGGCAGCGAGGCGGTGGTGCCGGTCGAGGTCGGCTGTGAATCCGACAGGCGGTTAAGCTATGATGAAGGGAATGATGAAAGAAGGCGCTTAGAGCTTGACCTCATAGAGGAAGTCCGGGAAAAAGCAGCCGCCCGGATGTTCACGTACCGTCAGCGCATGAAACAAAGGTACGACCAGAAGGTGTTGCCGCGCTCGTTTCACGCCGGGGACTTAGTCTGGAAACGAATAAAGCCGGTCGGTGATGTTAGCAAATTACAACCACAGTGGGGCGGACCCTTCAAGATAGTGCAGAAATTGCATTCAGGCGCTTACTACTTGGAGGATGAACATGGAAAGAGGCTTAACCGACCGTGGAGTGCCCTACACTTGAAAATGTACAGAGAGCCCTAGAGTGATGCAATCTTGTAAAACGCAGTATTCTAGCTATAACGAAAGGCTCTCCCGACCGAAAATAGCCGGTCGGCCATACAAGGCAAGTCATACCTGGACGGGACGCAGGCGGACGCGTCATACCCTCCAGAAGCCCGAGTCGGCGACCGACCGGAAGCGTCAGCCCACTCGGAAGCCTGGTTTGGTTCCCGGTCGGAAACGTGGCGGCCCACGTGGAAGATTGGCCCATCCGGAAGCCTAAAGCGGTTCCCGACCGGAGGCGTGGCGACCCACGCAGAAGGTCGGTGCCCTTTGGAAGCCTGAGTCGGCGACTGACTTTAAACGTCAGCCCACTCGGAAGCCTGGACTGGTTCCCGGTCGGAAGCGTGGCGGCCCACGTGGAAGATTGGCCCATCCGGAAGCCTAAAGCGGTTCCCGACCGGAGGCGTGGCGACCCACGCAGAAGGTCGGGCCCTTTGGAAGCCTGAGTCGGCGACCGACTTTAAACGTCAGCCCACTCGGAAGCCTGGACTGGTTCCCGGTCGGAAACGTGGCGGCCCACGTGGAAGATTGGCCCATCCGGAAGCCTAAAGCGGTTCCCGACCGGAGGCGTGGCGACCCACGCAGAAGGTCGGTGCCCTTTGGAAGCCTGAGTCGGCGACTGACTTTAAACGTCAGCCCACTCGGAAGCCTGGACTGGTTCCCGGTCGGAAGCGTGGCGGCCCACGTGGAAGATTGGCCCATCCGGAAGCCTAAAGCGGTTCCCGACCGGAGGCGTGGCGACCCACGCAGAAGGTCGGAGCCCTTTGGAAGCCTGAGTCGGCGACTGACTTTAAACGTCAGCCCACTCGGAAGCCTGGACTGGTTCCCGGTCGGAAGCGTGGCGGCCCACGTGGAAGATTGGCCCATCCGGAAGCCTAAAGCGGTTCCCGACCGGAGGCGTGGCGACCCACGCAGAAGGTCGGTGCCCTTTGGAAGCCTGAGTCGGCGACTGACTTTAAACGTCAGCCCACTCGGAAGCCTGGACTGGTTCCCGGTCGGAAGCGTGGCGGCCCACGTGGAAGATTGGCCCATCCGGAAGCCTAAAGCGGTTCCCGACCGGAGGCGTGGCGACCCACGCAGAAGGTCGGGGCCCTTTGGAAGCCTGAGTCGGCGACTGACTTTAAACGTCAGCCCACTCGGAAGCCTGGACTGGTTCCCGGTCGGAAGCGTGGCGGCCCACGTGGAAGATTGGCCCATCCGGAAGCCTAAAGCGGTTCCCGACCGGAGGCGTGGCGACCCACGCAAAAGGTTGGTGCCCTTTGGAAGCCTGAGGCGGCGACTGATTAAAACATCAGCCAGCCCAGAAGCGCATATCAGAGTTCGGTCGGGCGTGTGGCGATCCACATCCCGTAGTCGAACCCCCGACCAGTGGGCTTCTACTTGGCCGGATTCCTTAGTTTTGCTCTCTGACCGGGCGTGTGGCGATCCACATCCCTCGGGAAGGACCACCAATCAGTCGGCTAGCTTACACAGCCATTTCTCTAATAGTAGCTTAGTTCCCTGACCGGGCGTGGGTTGATTCACACCTTAGTCAGATCAACCGGTCGGCCAACCAGTGCGCGCCACGTGGCCCGGTTCATTAAAGCTGAGGTGATGCCGTTATGGCGCCGGTCGCATCGGGCATATCACATAACCTCATTCGACTTAGAATGTCCCGTCTCCATTAATTAACTGACTCGGGCTATCCCGAGAAAATCGTCTTGGGGCGCGTGACACTCCACATTTCTTGCGACGTAAGGCAAACATTCTCCCGCCCGAACGTGTTCAGCATACCTCTCATCGACTAACAACGCTCGTCCGGTCGGACGCATTAACAATTTACGAGGACGTGGCGGCCCACGTTCCTCTGGTCAAAATCTTCATCCGCCCGGACATCTTCATCATGGCTAGTCGGGAATGCGTGGCGGCCCACGCTCCCCTATCATGCTTCGTCCAGCCGGACGGCCTCGTTAAAAAAGAAGGGTGCGTGGCGGCCCACGCCCCTCTCGGCTAACAATCTTCTTCCGCCCAGACAGGGCAGGCATACTCAGCACCAGCTGTTGAGCCTCGTGTTAAGCCGGCCAGATATTAATAGGGCAAAAAACGCTCGGCCGCAGAATGGTTGTACACACTTGTAGTCCAGTCAGTCGGACTGATCGCCTCCTTCGACTAGACTCGAGGGGAAGGCTATTGATCCTGCCATATGGTTGGCACCATACAGGCAGCCAACGTGGCAAACGACCTAGCCAGCTTCAAGGTCCACGTCATTGTACGGGCAGTCAACTCGACAAACATCCTGGCCGGGCCCAGGGTCTTCGCCGGCCGGTCGGACTCAAGGCGGCCGGTTAGAATAAATATAGCGGTTCATCCGGCCGGTCAAACCCGGCTGACCACCTTAAGGCTTACACGCCTCGTCTATCCGGGTATTTCCGCCCGGCCACATTAAGGCTTACACGCCTCGTTCAGCCGAGTGCATCCGCCCAGCAGTCCTTTATGCCCATGCTTGATATCCATCCGGGCGTGCCGTCCGGGTGTCCACTCGGGCACTCTCTCGGAATCACCCTGGGATAAGGACAAAATACACCTGCACCAGCTGCAGGTAACAGGCTGTCATCACTCGTACGAACTGACACTCTCTGACAGACGCCGACTTACAGAAACCTGTCTTTGTCCTCACATAAGACAAATAGTATACGACAAAGAAGGTTGATTACAATCGACATAATCATACCATATCTTCTGACCCTGTCAGAGAATCCTGACACAGGCCATACCCAAATCGACATAACCATACCATATCTTCTGACCCTGTCAGAGAATCCTGACACAGGCCATACTTGGCCCTGAGTAATTGTAATGCTGTCTCCTAAACCTACCCAAGCTATGCTTATACAAAGCATTAAAAATCGTCTGTCTCTAAAATATTAGGCTAGCAAATTACAACTGTTGATCAGTTATAGCAAACCCTTCTATTGATGCAGCGTTTGATAAACCAAATTCTTCTCTAGTTTTAAATCATAATCTTGTGTGATAAGTCGACCGGGGAACGACGGGTGGATTGCAAAAGAGCAGGTCCTAACTTGGCAAAAAGGCAAAGGTGCCGTGAGTAAGACCAAGGGCACATCTGCGTGAGCAAGAAAGCCTTTAGAACCCTCTAAGATGTAAGCATAAGAGGAAAGGGAGAAATAGGAGAAGAATGAAGTTATAAATGCACCTATGTCTAAACACTGGGAGGAAAAAATACAGGAATGGTACACAAAATCTCATACCTCGAACCTAGAATATCTTGACCTTGCAGAATCTATGCCAACTACAAAAGAACTAGCTCACAACTTAGCCGTAGTATATGATAGAGTTTGTCTATCTTGCCGAGTCCACTTGAAAAACTTCAAGCAAATCCAAGAGGAGATTGAGGTTCTTAAAACCCAAAATAAGGAACTTAGAAACTCAATCCTTTCTCTCACCGAGGTTATTATTGCACAACAACCTTTATCTGTTAAGCAGGTAAAAGAAATTATTTCAAGTATCATTGAGCAGCCTACAAAAATTGAAGAAAGGATTGCAAAGTTATCAGTGGAAATCTCCAAGAAGCTTGAAAGAGTAGAGGCACTACTCCACAAAATTGAGGCTTGGACCAATACATGAGTTACATCAACACCCAAGCTACAAATAGCTATCTTGAAGCACTTCAGGCCACAGAAAACATTGAAGCACCAGCACTGGGCTTCGTAAGACCTTCTGAGTTTAAAGGTCCATTAGCAGGAACAATTGCCTCAATCAAGCAGGCGAATACACAGATTCAGCTATTGGTGACTATCCTTGAAAAGCTTGAAAGCCTTGAGGAAAGAATTAAGAAACTTGAGACAAAAGCAACTGCTCCGACATCGTTACCTGACGAGGTAATACAAAACCTAACAGATAAAATTAAAACTTTGTCTGTTCAGGAAAAGCCTAAGGAAAGAAAAGGCAAGCTACTGGTATTCAAAGATCCCTACGATATTCTGAAGGAAGTTCAGAAGCAGCAGAAGTTATGACAACAAGAACACAAAATCCTCCGGTTACAACAAGCACTGAGATTGTATCATCGCCATTATTTGAAGACCAAATACGAGACTATCAACAAAATCAAAGACGGAGATATAATGCTCAAAGAGCCTTACGAAGAGCAACAAGGCTGATGAGGGGACAAGGACCCTATAATTACACTCTTGAGCAGCAGTTGGATCCCCAAGTCCAACTACAGCTATCAATGCAACAACGAGCTTCTATAGTACCTGCTGAGGTACTATATCATTCTAGACGTGATGATGCCCATCATCGTGTCTATGTCCATAGATCTGAGGAGGCAATTCTAGTCACAAATAATCAAGTTGACAGATCCTTTATTCAAGAAGAAAGCTTCCAGCAACTGCAAAGAAGCAACATGCGATTTTTGCATATGGGGGTAATACAAGTTCGCGTTCAAATTCTCCATAGACAAGAAGAAGGAACTCTATTACTAGTGGTATTCCGTGACAACCGCTGGCAAGGAGATCAGTCAATCTTTGCAACAATGGAGATTGACCTCACAAAAGGAACACAACTGGTATATGTCATACCCAATACTATGCTTACTATTCCTGATTTCTACAGAAATATACAGGTATCATTTTTAGCAAGGGGTTATGACAACTGGCAAAATGGTGAAGCAAATATACTAGTTACCAGAGGACTAGTTGGACGATTATCCAACACTCCCAACGTTGGGTTCGCATATGAAGTGCAAAACGTCGTTGACTACTTAACCAGCAACGGTGTAAGAGCACTCCCTGGAAGAAGCTATAACACCAGAGACATTGTGGGACGAAATTGGGTAATTCGACCATCTGTGGTCAATATACCAATACAACCCACAGAGGTAAACACTCGAAATCTACTAGATGGACGAATTTCAATTAGTTTTGATAACTATCAGGCAGCAACATTGGCAAACCCTCCAACATACAACTCAAGGGATGAAGAGAAGATATCTGATGAAGAAGAAATCGCTCACCATATTGTTGCCGTTCTTACTGAAGAAATTATCAATTCAGAAGAACTATCGGTAAAGCGGATATCTACAACAGCTGTTTTACCCACCAGACGAAGTCCTGGAGCAGCAGGATATGACATTGCTATTGACAAAGCATATGTCATAAAATCTAAGGAAAGACAACTCCTAACAACAGGAATTTGTATTCAAGTCCCTCAAGGTGTCTATGCAAGGTTAGCAGCTAGATCCAGTATCGCCTTAATGGGAGTTATAATCCTGGGAGGAGTTATTGACACTGATTATCGAGGAGAAGTAAAAATCATAGCCTACAACACCACAAATAATGATATTCATTTTGAAGCAAAGCAATTCGTAGCCCAACTTGTCCTGGAACACATTTCCACTCCACCAGTCAGGGAGGTTGAAGCATTACAACCAACAAAAAGGGACGAACAAGGCTTTGGTTCAACCAATATGCAGGTCTGTTCTCGACATAAGATTAATCCTCAATGTCCGGGTTGTTATTATTGTGGCAGTAGTGATGATGAAAGGGAGTACAATTATCAAAGCACAAAACAACCCAAAGAAAAACAGGTGCAGGCTACATCTGAAGAAGACATAAAGAAATTATGCAAGAAGGCCCGCGACTACCAAATGGCTCAATACAAGTTTCATGAGGAAGAAGCCTATCTTAACCTCATTGAAGGACCACCAAGCTTAACTTCATCCTTGGCTCAAACAAGGAGAATGCTACAAGACTCACGTGCATACAGGCAGCGGTTACAACAGCAACTGGAAGATATTACATCTTCTTCTTCCACCAATTTCTTATGCACCTTCAATAATACTGACGATGATTATCTCAATTATTTACAATATTTGGCATCACCAGAACCACAACAAGCTGATTTTACAAATCCCTTTGCGGAAGGTGGTGGGAGAGAGTTAGGTGCACAACCACAACAACAACAAAACCGGTGGGAGCCTTTACCAGCAGCACCCGCCACACAAGATCGGTGGGATACTTTGGGTGAACCAAGTGGCAAGTATGACTATTATGTTAATTATGCATTACCACCAGTCCAACCTTTTGTCCCAGCAATCAAGCCATCGTGGGACGACGATGATTGTGATGAAGAAGCAAAGGAGTATATTGCTCCCGCTCGAGAGTACTTGCCTCCAACTCTTCATAAAGACAACCCTGATATTTCCAGAACCAGGGAATATCATGATAGTCAAAAAGAAAAGCAACCTCTTGAAGAATTCCTTGCAATGGCTTCGGAAGAATGGCTCACTGATTATCCACAATTAAAAGCATTGGGCGAACAAATCTATTCGCAGGAAGCAAATACCCAATACAGGCCACCTGTAGATGAGACAATGAATCCTGTGGGCTTTCCCCCAAAGCCACCAGGCCCAAAAATGGAGCCAGAAAGTTATGCACCAGAACCATCCACAAGACCCAGACGTTTTACTAGACAAGATACTTCTGAGTGGTGGAATTTACCTAATGCTCATCAGCAAACCGGTGCAATTCTAACATTACCCACCCAGCTGGGAAAAATTGATGATGTCCTTCTACGATGGGAAGGTATAACCAAGAATATTGTTGCTCTACAAAACTTTTCGGATGTGCAGGATAAGGTAGATTTCATCGAGAATTTGCTCGGAGAAACTGAGCGGTTAACCTGGATCCAGTGGAGAATGGTGTATCCTGATGAATATCAAAAACTGGTTAATTCTGCTGACGGAAGAAACGGAACGCAAAATATAATTTCCCAAATTAGAAGAATATTTCTACTCGAAGACCCCTTTCAAGGATCAACAGATATCCAAGATAGAGCGTATCATGACTTGGAAAGAATTTCCTGTACCCAGGTAAAAGATATAATTCCATTTTTGACTGATTACATGAACCTGGCAGCAAAAACAGGAAGACTGTTTACGGGGACAGAGCTATCTGAGAAATTCTGGTTAAAGCTACCAGGAGATCTTGGAAGAAGAATTAAAGCAGCTTTTGAAGAAAAATACCGAGGCAATACCATAGGGGTTCATCCCCGAATAGTTTTCACTTATCGGTATCTTGAGGAGGAATGCAAGAAAGCGGCTTTCAGTAGATCTCTCAAAGATCTATCATTCTGTGACCAGATACCCATCCCAGGGTATTATCAAAGGCCCGGAAAGAAATTTGGTGTTAGAAAATCTACCACCTACAAGGGCAAGCCCCATGAATCACACGCTCGTATTGAGAAAAAGAAGCATTTGATCCGAAACAAGAAGTGCAAGTGTTTCTTATGTGGAGAAGAAGGGCACTTTGCCAGGGATTGCCCTAAAGAGTACAAGAATGTTCGAAGAGTAGCCATGTTTGAAGGCTTAGAACTACCAGAAGACTTTGAAATCATGTCAGTACAAGAAGGGGACAATCAATCAGATGCTATTTATAGCATCTCTGAAGGAGAAAGCCAACAGGTACTTGCTCATGAACACTTATACGTTTTCATTGAACAAAGAAACTGTTACATGATAGGCAAGACTGAAGGATGGCAACCAATGGTTCGCGTGACAAGAGAACAGCATGACTGTCAACATATTTGGCTGATAAATGATGAAGTACCCTCTTCATATCAAAGATGCCACTGCTGCGGAAGGGAGACTATGAGGAAGCACAGAATGCACTGTACAAGCTGCAAGATAACATCCTGCGGTATGTGCACTGATAATTATTTTAATATGACAATTCCAGTGCAGCGTGAAGTAGCTATTCCATACAATCCCATAAATCTTATAAAAGAGCATCAAGCATATTCCAATTGGGCTGAAGCTGAAATTGAGCGATTAAAGCAAGAAGTGGAATCCAGCAAGTTATTGGCCAAATTGCAGATAGAACAATTAGAAAAAGAATACAGGACAAAGGAGGAAGAATTAATTAGAAATGCATCTGCAGATAAGCTTGAAGCTGATACAGAAAATGAAGAGTTCCGCTTAAAGATTGAAGCCCTAGAATTGGAAAATCATGATCTCAGAAAGCAGTTGCAAGAATATCAGGATGGCGTTTATATTCCTGATCCAGTAAATATTGAAGAAGATATTGAAGCAGAAGAAGAAGTAAATGTTATCTTAACAGAGGGCAGAGAAAAAATATTCTCAGCAGAAGAAGCAATCCAGCCTAAGAAGAAGACAAATGGTTTATTTAACCTGAATGTTGAGCTCTATATTCCAGGAGTAAAAGAATTTAAGGTCAATGCTATCCTGGATACCGGTGCAACCACCTGCTGCATAGATCAGCAATCTATACCACCAGAGGCCATTGAAGACAACACTTTTGCCGTTAATTTTAGCGGTATTAATTCCAAAACTACAGCCAACAAAAAGCTCAAATATGGCAACATGAAGATAGGGGAACATTCCTTTCGTATCCCCTATACATATGCTTTTCCTCTTACACTTGGAGGAAATATTAACATGATAATTGGCTGCAACTTCATCAGATCTCTATATGGAGGCATAAGAATTGAAGGCGACGAGGTAACCTTTTACAAGAATATTACAACTATTAAAACTTGTCAAACTGTGGATGCAGCCCCTGCTATCGAAGAACTGGAATTGGAAGAAGAGAATACTATCAAATAAAAGAGCAAATCTGCACCTGGCAGACTACAACAAAAATAGACGGTATTCTTCATAAGTTAACAGACATTGGCTATATTGGCAATGATCCTATGAGTATTGGAGTCAAAATTTGATCAAATGCAAGCTTGATATTAAAAACCCAGACTTAACTATTGAGGACAAGCCACTAAAGCATATCACTCCCCAAATGCAAGATTCTTTCAAAAAACACATTCAAGCTCTTCTTGAGTTAAAGGTTATTCGCCCCTCTAAAAGCAGACACAGAACAACAGCCATTATTGTTCATTCCGGCACACTATAGATCCAGGACCAAGCGAGAAGTCAAAGGAAAAGAACGCATGGTCTTCAACTACAAGCGACTGAATGACAACACACACAAAGATCAATACAGTCTTCCTGGTATAAATACGATCATCAAAAGGATTGGAGGAAGCAGCATCTACTCAAAGTTTGATCTTAAATCTGGATTTCATCAAGTCGCAATGGATTCTGAATCTATAGAATGGACTGCATTCTGGGTACCCGATGGCCTATATGAATGGCTTGTAATGCCATTTGGACTCAAAAATGCTCCAGCAATTTTCCAAAGAAAAATGGATGAATGCTTTAAAGGTACTGAAAAATTCATTGCAGTTTACATTGATGATATTCTGGTATTTTCTAAAACAGAACAAGAGCATCGAGAGCATTTGGAAGTTATGTTGCAAATCTGTCAAAAGAATGGACTTATATTAAGTCCTACAAAGATGAAGATTGGTACTCCTGAAGTTGAATTCCTTGGAGCAACAATTGGACCATCTACAATAAAGCTCCAGACCCATATTATATCCAAAATTGCGGATTTCAAGGATTCAGAATTGGAGACAATAAAAGGGTTAAGGTCCTGGTTAGGGCTTCTCAACTATGCCCGCAGCTATATTCCTAACCTTGGAAGATTATTAGGCCTTTATATTCAAAACTTCTCCTACTGGTGAAAGGAAAATGAACGCACAAGATTGGCTTCTAATAAGAAAAATTAAGGAAACAATCTCCAGACTTCCTGATTTAGCAATTCCCCCAGAAGATTGCTTTATTATTCTTGAAACAGATGGGTGTATGGAAGGATGGGGTGGAATTTGCAAATGGAAAAGGATGATCCTCGAATGGAAGAAAAAAATCTGTGCCTATGCAAGTGGGAAATATTCTCCCCTCAAGTCAACCATTGATGCAGAAATTCATGCTGTTATGAATAGTTTGAGCAGTTTTAAAATTTATTATCTGGACAAGAAGGAGCTGGTCATTCGAACCGATTGCCAAGCCATCATCAGCTTCTTTAACAAATCGGCTCAAAATAAACCTTCAAGAGTCCGATGGTTATCCTTCACAGATTATATTACCGGACTAGGGCTTGAAGTGCAGTTTCAGCACATTGAAGGTAAAGATAACAATCTCGCTGACACCCTCTCTCGTTTGGTTTGTTTTATGACAGGCCCATGGCAGCCGCAAGACGAAGACTATTCGGTCTTAGCCCAAGCAGAAGAGATGCTAGCACAATTAATGAGGAAACCCAATATCAAAGCATCCCAATACTTAGTGGGCCTTATGAATTCCTGGACCAGTATGAAGAGCTCACTAGCAGCCCCAACAAAGGAGGACCCCATGAAAAAGACCTCCGGGAGCATCTTGGGGATATCGAATGGACAGTCTCACAAAACGTTCTCAGGAGCATATGGGAACTCAAACTCATCATGGGAGCCAAAGAAGCCGACTTTACAGCTCGAGGGCAGCTCAGAGGAGGCCTCTACTTTAAAGATTCCCTCCCTGAAGTCAACAAAGCTAAAGAAGAATTATTGGACCTTTTTATAAAGGCACAGAACGTGGCACAGCGAATCAAGGATGTGTCACCGTAAGGAAGCATGCTGGACCCAAAGCATCCAAAATTATTGCCTACCTTTACTTTATAGCCACTAGTCTTTACTTTATAGCCATGCTTTCGGCTGAATTATTGTAAAGATAAGTTGTCGTGTAATTAGGCTTGCGTGTAAAGGACTAAATGAGGATAGAGGCTCGAATGTAGATGGGGCCCAATGAGCACCCTGTTCAAGCACTCTTCACCTCTATATAAGTCCTTCATTAGCTCGTTGCAGAACACAAGTCGAACATCGGCACAAGTTCTACTCCGAGTTCAAAACATCCTTGTAAGATCCTTACTCTAGCTAAGCTTGTAATCTCTAAGCTTTTAATTCAAGTTCTTGTATTTTCAAGTTCTTTTTGCAATAATCTTGAGTTAAGTAGCTTAAAGGCTTCCGCCCCTTCCGCCCCATTTTTGTATCAGACCCAAAATAGGGGCGGAAGGGGCGGAAGCCTTTAAGCTTCTTAACTCAAGATTATTGCAAAAAGAAATTG